>BLKR01005524.1:0-78296 GCA_011170035.1 Teleogryllus occipitalis
ATTTATTCTTACATACATACTAAATAATTGTAAATAGAGAAAGATAGCGAATGAGAAAGTGTTGATGTCATGTATTTATGAAAATAATATGAGATGATGAGTGATAAAATTTCGCAACGGAGGATTTTTAATAGTAATTATAATACCGACGCTATTACAGATGTTCAAAATCAGGATACTGAAGCACTGCATAGTCGAATTGAAGTACTGTATTCGAAAAGTGTTTATCGTTATTCCAGACTGTTGATATTACCTCTAGAATATTCTTGTGAGAATCTTGTACAATTTTTAATTTTAAACTTTATCGCTGAAAGAATAGCTCATAAAGAGTATTAAGTGCCATTATTAGAACTTTTAGCCGGAAACATCAAGAACGCCAAACTTTTAGGGGAAAGAAATAAATAGTATATCGCAAATTTTTCTTGCGTTTTACCGCAGCCGCATCAGGAAATTTGTCTTAGCATTGCAAACAGGCGATGAAAAGTTGATCTTTTGTTTAGAACATGTGTCCTACTTATCTCCCATCTGACAATATTTCTCCGCCTTTCAACTGCCATGTCATTATCTTGCCTTTCATACTTGCATGATTACTGCAAACGAATTAACTAGCTACATTTTGCGTTAATTTGCGATAGAGAACAAGGGTAGATGAGGGAAGCTCTTACGTAAATTGTTGTAAAAGAGTACGAATGTCCTTGCGCATTTTGTCTTTTCATCCTGTAACGTCTTGAATAATTGCATACTATCAAAACAGGAATATTATTATTATGACATTATTATAACAATAATAATACATTGCCAAATAATATGAAGCAGAACATATCCAAGCATTTGAAAAATAAGGATCGTTTGCGCTATTTGAGCGTTGTTCATGTAAAAATATTATTATAATTTATATATATATATATATATATATATATATATATATATATATATATATATATATATTTATGTATATAAATTTTTAATTATATATTATTAATTATATATTAATTATTATAATTTTTAAACTAACTTATTTATAATTTATTATAATTTTGTGTTGTTTATGTAAAAATATCGAAAAAGACAATTTCAGGATACATATGGAAAAGTTGAAAAGTAAATGGAATACTCCATGAAGGATAAATAGTTTTCATTAGTTAATCAGCCAAACTAACATATTTTGAAAATGTTTTAACAGTTAATAATGTCGTAAGAACAATGCAACACAAAATCCTGAAAAGTCATGTAATTGTAGGACAAAGTCATACATTGAACTAATAAAACTAAATTTGAACTAGTCGTTATTTCTATATTGTATATTTTACGCTACAAATCATTGAGAACACGTACACAAATAGCTGCGACACTAGTTTTGTTTTCTATCCTGTTGTGTTGTTGCTCCGTAATCGACATGCAACAGTGAGGCGATATTTCGTACGTGCCTCCAGCGTTCGCACGTGTGGGCGGCGGTGCCTGGCCTCCCCCCTCCCTCCCCTCCTCGCCTCGCCTCGCGGGTGCGGCGGGCAGCCGCTGACCTTGGCTGCCTTAATCGGATGCACGAGACCTACAGGCTACCATCGCCCTCCCCGCCCAACGTTATGCTCGCCCCGCTACAAGCTGTCCAGGTGATAACGGCCTAGGCGGGTTAATTTGTTGCAGTTACCTTGGTCGCAATTGTTTTACGGAAATTGCGGCTTCAAGTGGAGCGGTTCACCGACCGTGCAATGCGCAGAAACAGCTTGTTGTTCGCAACGGTAGACTCTCCTAGCCACCGCTCGAAAGGAAACACCCAATACATCGACGGCCCGATTACAAAAGGCAACAACTCAAAATTTTATTCCTTTGCCGTTATAAAGTTTAATATCGCTCTGAAAATGTCAGTTACATCATTTGAATTTGAAATATTTTATTAATTATGTTGTGTTATGCCACGTCGTTCCAGCAGAAGAGGAACACACACCACCACATTCCGTCTGTACCATGCACTACCCTTACGGGGCTACTGACCAAAGTAGTCAATTCGTAGACAAGCGTGATGCTGCGTTGGCACATGGCCTGTCGCAGGCTGCGACGGGGGGGGGCGGCACCCAAGCGTGGGAAGCCAGCCCGCGACAGGGCAGAGGGCGCGGGAACTCAATTTGCTCCAGCCGCCGCCGGGAGATGTCCTTCCCGCGCCCTGCTCTTCCCGCCTGGAGCGCTGGAAATCACTGTGCGGACGTATTGGCTCTGCTCGGCAGGACGTATGCTCCTCTCGCTAGGTGCTTGTTTGTCAGAGCTCGGCTTTCCCCTCTGGCGAATGAAGTCGATTCTCTCGGGAAGACTCAAGAAGTCGCTGTTGATGCATTTGCAGCAGGAAGCGCTCTTTCACTGGAAATAAGAGATTTACTTGTTCTTCGAATATCCGAATATACTAGAATTTATTGAATTAGATTCTATCTGGAGTTTGAGTGGATTATCTTTATATGATTTTTCCTTCACCAGAAGAAAAATAAAATTCGATAAAGTAACAAAAATATTATATAAATACATACATAGTTGGAATTGGTTTGGAGCCCTGTGTTGAATGCCAATATTAGGTTTCTGTGTCGTTTCATTTTCACTTTGGATATCAAGTAAAGCGAAAATTTCTAGTTGATCATGGCATTAAAACGTATTAAACATGTCGGTACTTCGCGCACAAAAATATGGCAAACAGACTGAAGAGAGGAATAATAAAACACCACTCTCGATCTTTGATTTGGAAAAGAATTACATATTTTAATTTATTATTTTAATATGGTTCTTCATTTTCATTATATTCTTTGGCTTTGCACAAATTACTTAATTTAATTTCTTTACTTATTGTTAATTACTTTGCTTTGTCTCAGAGAGCGCTGAAGTACACATCTTCTAAATCCTTAGTTATGTTGCTCAAGAAGAGGCGTAAACTTCGAGACAGATCGTGAAAGAGCTTCCATCCTTCTCCTGTTTAAGATGCAGGCGGTCGAAGCAAGCGGACGGAGTTTGGTTGCGACGTTGGAGTAGGACACTCGGCCAGCAGCAAGCCGAGGGAATCGTGATAGTTTCATGACACTGTGATTGCCGCCTCTCATGAGCATGACGAATGATGAGCTCAGAATGATTACATGTGTCAACAAGTGCACATGTAATCATTCATCACATTTTCGAACAGCAAAACTTGACGGGGGTGTTTTGCCTAGAGCCCATCTCAAAGCACATCAACTATTCATTTCATTTTGTGCTTGGTACTTCTTTATATTTGTTTGTTAATGCTCAAAGGTGTAAAACGATTTTTCTCTTAAATATTATTACGAAACGTTATATTTAACTGTTTAATTGTAAATTATTATAGTTCTAAAAATTAGAGAATTAGGTAAGAACACTGAATATGATTGATTACGTTTATTTCATTTACTTGCGAATTTACGCAAGAAAACGTATCTAGTGTGGTCGCTTGCGCTCATACACACATAGCTTCCGTCTACCCATTCTGTGTTTTATTTAACTGCTGAAGTGTGACTGCGTTGATGTCTCAGAAAGCAGGCATTTGCAGAATTTCCCAGGCATCTTTGCTCCCCGGCGTGCCACTTCGCAGGCGCCAGCTCGAGCTCCATTTGTTAGTGGGCGATTCCCGCCCCCCCCCCCCGCCATCGCCTTCCCTTCTTTACATAATGACGCCTTGCGTCACCCCCCTCCCCTCCCCTCCCCCTGCGAACACACCGCCCGTAGCGCATTTGCTCTGCCGTGTACGGAGATTTGAATTGACGAAATACAGCAACAAACACGGAACTGCGTACGCAACCTCTAAATGTAGGAAACGAAATTACTTCACTCAGAATTGATGAATTGAAAGACGTATTCCCATCAAAAGATGTTTCTTTTGTAGCACATTTTTTTTCGAGCCCCTTGAAGTTCTTAGTATATGCTTATGGCAACTTAATGAGTTGAATGGTAAATAATGAAACATAAACGTTTTGTTCTCCAATAAATAATTTTTACGAGGTAAATTATTCTACTGTACTCATTCACTTTTCCTTCCTCTTCTTTTTATTTTCTTTATCCTTTTTCTTTTTATTTCTCTTCTTTTTTCCTTTTCTTCGAATGATGCAATGGGGAATCATCCTCACACGACTCAAGAACCTAAATATCAAACATTAGAATTACTACATTTACTCTTATGTTTTGCAATATAAAAGTCTTTAAATCGCAACGAATATTCAACAAGTCTAAGGATTTTGAAGTTCATGGTTTTCGAGCCGCATGAATTGCAGTGTAGGCATTTGCATATGGTATGCACGAAATGATTCAAACGCGAATTTTGTTTCACCACTAAAACATACATTAAGTAACTTCAAAGACTTAAGTAAATTCAATCACCTTTAAATTCTGCCAGTAAAACACACAATCTCTGCAAACATTTCAATAATTCCATGTACTTTTTTAAGTAATAATTTAATATCCTAATGACTGTGAGATTATTACATTGCTTCTTTAGCTTTCACTTTGATGCACAAATATTCCTAGTATATTTTTTATATTTGTGTTTTAAAAATGATTTAAAGTCTCTTATGCAAATGCGATTTCTTAGCGGTCAATTTTCAAACTCAAACTCTTCCTAGTAGTTACAAGCCATGATGAAGCATATCGATAATTTTAATATAAATGGTCCTTTCATTTAAATGCAAAATGGTTCGCCAGTCCAATGGTGCTAGGTTTTGTGGTAATTTGCCCCCACGTACGAAGCACACACAATATTGTTAAGGAATATATATTACTGTTCTACATATGCAATATGATGATGGTCATAGTATCAAAAGGTCATGATGGTCATAGTATGAAATGATAAAATGAAATTAAAGAAGTGCACGTATGTGTTGAGCAACGTCGTACCACGTTTCTCTCAACATTAAGTTACTTTCTATTCCGAAATGCGGATGAGTGTGGGAGTGAGTGGCAGATCTTTGTATCTCCTCCTCCGCAGAAATCGATCTAGTTTACTTTCGTTTTGCCGTACGTGACGCCCATTACGTGAGTCACGTGAGTGGGAGAGTGCACGTAAGCGTCCAGTCTTAAAAACTTTCCACGCTTCGTACCGAAGAGCTATGCAGATTGAGACTGAAAGAGAATAGAAAAGTTCCGACGCGCACACATAAAATATATCGTCGTTGATTACAGGCAAACCCCTAAGTGGAAAAAACAAAATTTTACAGGAGGAAGGAAACACTTTTCGATTTTAATAATGTAAAGTTGGCTAACTTTAGGTAGTCTATACTTTCTTTGTAATAGTATGAACTATTTATTTATTGTAAAATATTTCTGAAAACACCTTACGAAAACCTCCCATTTGCCTCTTAACACATACGAGATAATCAATACTATCATCAATAAATCATAAAGGTCACGTAGGATGTTTTTTATTTTATATTTTTGACTACAATTTCTAGTTTTCTTTGGAAATTACCTTATCAAACTAAAGAACAAGCAAATTCTGAATCATTGATACCAAAATGTAAAAGTCGCCAATTCCTACACGGTTGACCATTATCAACGACAATATGCAGTATCTATGCCTAAATATAATACTCTACCAAAATTCCAGGTGGCAGTATACTATTTGATAAATCTTATGAAGCATAACCATAATACAGGTATTTCAATGTCTTTTCTTTACATATTACAAAAATGAAAATTTGTTAAATACTTACTTTATTAATTTCTCTTAGGGTTAAGACCAAAAGAAGCATTCGTTGGTGTCTTATCCATGGCAAACAATGGAGCGCCTACCGGTCCTCGCGAGCACTTCACATCAACTTCCTCTGTATCCTTAGGGTTTTATGAACAATGTGAATATGCATAAACACGCGTTGTAACAGTTTGTGACTACACATATTAACTATCCAACATAAAGAGGCGTGGCGCCCCGCCAGCGTTCCCTCTCTCGTTGTCCGATGGAGCATGTAGGCTCTGAGTCTCATTCCAGCATCACACTGTTTGTACATTTCGACCACTCCCATGGCAAAATTTTCTACCACCCACACATCATATCCATCAATTGGTACACTGAATGATGTATTTCCGGGTCAGTCATGCTGCAAAACAAATGTATGACTCAACTGTTCTGCTCAAGAAGGTTTTCTGCACTCATTTAGAAAGAGTGAGTGCCTGTAGTTACTGGAGGGTTCTGATTTTTTACCTTAGAATATTATTATAATTATTTACATTTTTATTTACATTATGATTTTTATTATTATCATTCATTTTTTCTCAGTAGAAACTGGGAATAGGGAATCTCTCTTTTGATGTCTTAGAACCAGATTCAGCTCTTATATAAAGGGAGTTCACCCAATCTCACTTGAACTTGCAGTAAAAACTTTCGAACAATATGGCACGACTGAAGTAAAACTGAATTTTGTCCAAAAGTTTGCAATTATATTGTTACTTCCAAATTTCACGTGTTCTTTCTAAAATTTGTTGGCATCACTCCTTCCGATTAATTCGCCAAGAAATATAATATACGTACTTTCTCCAACCGCCAGTTTTGTTTCAAAGCTCCTCATCGATCCTCATCTTCCGTAATTAAGTTTTCTTGATGTTATGGGTCAGAGGAACTGCAACATCGTTGATAGATTCCATCTTTTTGTTTTATCAATGAGGAGGATATTCTGCCTGTCCACTATTTTGTCCGTGATTACAAATCGGTCCTAGTGCATCACATGTTTCTTTCCAGGGCTAGTTGTAATACGGAGTAGGAGTGTCAACCAGTCCTTGCTTAATAGCGTTCTTCTTCTTCTTCTTCTTCTTCTTCTTCTTCTTCTTATTATTATTATTATTATTATTATTATTATTATTATGAACCATGAAAGTTAGCGACATATTTCTGTAACCTTTCTTGGGTCTCCAAAATTCGCCACTGAATTATCTTTTCCCGACTGTGTGTAATAAAACCGTGATTGCGTTCGTGTTTCAACCTCAAAAGGATGTTCTTCCGGAAATGTTCTTGCCCGTAATGTTATTGTATGGGCTTCAAGCGCCGTGCGAGACTGACGGGGTGGTAGGGTCCCTAGAAAGCGCTGCGCGGCGGGCGCTCATTCGCCACTACCAACCGCCCACCGCCCACCACCCACTGCCCGCTGACCGACCGCCGTCCACTGCCCACCGCGCTCCGCCCTCCGCCCACTGCCCACCGCCCACCGCTCACCGCTCACAGCCCACAGCCCACAGCCCGCAGCCCACAGCCCATCGCCCATCGCCCATCGCCCACCTCCCACGTCCTTCCGCCCTCCACCCTCCGCCCTCTGCCCACCGACCACCGCCCGCGCAGGGAGGCGCTCGCGCCACCCACACTCCCCCCTGGCCCCGTCCCCGCCACCGGGCCTAGCTCCCGCTCCCGGTTTCTGCCCTCGCCCTCGCCCTCGCCCTCGCCCTCGCCCTCGCCCTCGCCCTCGCCCTCGCCCTCGCCCTCGCCTTTGCTCTTGCCCCCGGTCACCCCTCGGCCTCACCCCCACCCCCATAGCATCGGCCGGCGCTTGCCTGCGCCCTATCTCCTCTCTCGTCCTCGCACTGTTCTCACACTTTTTAGTTCAATTTTGCATAGTTTTAGATATTCTGTTTGTTTATGACCACGTGTGCTAACTAATTGGGATTAGCTGAACAACCAAGAATGAAATTCCAGTTTTTAAAAGTTCTAATTTTGTAAAATATGCCTTAAGGAGAATAACGCGAGTCCCCCACATGTATCCCTCATGTGATCCCCGCCTGCTCCTGCATGTCGCTTGCATGTCACCCCGTGTTCTTCCGCATGTTAAACGAAATAACTATTTTGCTACGTTGTCATTTCCCAATAGAAAGATAAAATATAGTTCAAAATTATTAGTTTTGTCTTTCTTTTAGTTTTTATATTTCAAAGTCGATTTTTCTTTGTTCATTGTACCTTTATCTACAAACTGGTTATTTTGAAATTAGGTCGTTTCTTCATCAAAGTAGGAAGAAATAATTATTACCGCTATAGACACTCGCCTACCCCGACGATAATATTGCTAAAATGTCTTCATCTAACAAACCTTTTCCTAGACTACATTCCCCGCAAAACGACCCAGTTATTCTCTATATACAATATTCTAAGGAAAATGACGTTTTTTTATAATTTATAAGAAATTGACATAAATCTCCCTAACTGTTCTATTTCCGTATAGATACATATGTATCAAACAGATCTAAGACGAATAAAGTAGAAGATGCAGATTATGGTGCAAAGGAGAAGACAGGCACCAAAGAATTCACAACACGCACCAAGTAGCGTTAGACAATACCATTGTTCATAACTAGGAGACGATGTCCTTGACTCCATAAAACAGATTTTTGTTCCCAGAAGGACACGGGTTATACTTCTAATATTACCTACAAAATAAGTCATTTCTGAACACTATTGCAGTTTTGGAGAGTACCCCCACTTCTTATGAATTAATCACCGGCCTAGGTATCTCAGCGCATCAATTGATGATACTGCAATTCCTCAGACCGGGAGGAGGTCCTAGATTTCGAGCCCCGGTGGTGACAGGATTTTCAACACTAGTTACATAGCTAGTTCGAATTCAGTCGGTGTCTGGAGGGGAATTCTAGCAGCCGTCTGCTCTGATCGGTATTTTTTCGTGGTTTCTCCGGTCAATACCAGGCAACTGCCGGAACGATACCTTAACAAATGGGTTACTGACCGCGCGTGATCTTTCCTTTCTCTTCCTAGTCCTACCCTCACCCCTTACCCAGACTTACATGCATTACATTATCAAACAAGTCGAGAGCTTAGAGCGTGATTCGGGTAGGGCGGTTCTCCGTTAGTTGAAGATACCTGGTTGGGGAAAAAACGCAAGCCCGCGTGTACAATAGGCGCCGTATCTCACCATCTAGCGAGGAAAGATCACTGCCGCCTCACTCGATAAAATCATTCATTATATTTACGGAACTAACTACCTTATCAGTAATCACTAATCAATTAATCAATCGATTATAACAACTTTTGAAGTTGGTTTCTAGTATTTAACTATTTTCCCTTTTGTAAGAATAATTTACGAAGGACGGAGTGCTTGAATGGATCCAACTACTCCTCTTTATGATCCGGGAGATTAAATTGCTTAGAACATTAAAACGTCAAAGTACACTTACAAGATTCTGAGAAAGCGTTAACTTTTCCTTCTGCCGTGTTTTTACACCCCTCAAAACGCTAGTTCATCATTTCGTGAATATTTTCCTCCGCGCGTCATCTGCACTTGGAGTGAATCATGGAATAGTTATTCAGTAATGCAGATGTTTTATTTTATTTTCGACGTCCAACGCGCAGACGTATAGGTTACGTGCATGATTCGGCAAGAGCCTGCGAGTAGGCTTTGAATGGGTTTTCCCATAAAGCAAACCTGTCAAACCGCGCCCGGTGGAGCCACTTGCCCGCCTGGGAAGTCCGACGCCCCTGCAACCACAGACAACTTCCCCTAACTCCACACTCATTTCCCCTTAAAAACCAGGAAGGGGTGTATAAACGCAAACTGAAGCGGCACGAGGTGGGGAATAGTAATTGTATGGAACTATGGAGATTTGATTATATTCACTATTTTTATTATTATTATTATTATTATTATTATTATTATTATTATTAGACTTTTATTTATTTTTAAATTCTGCCTTGTATGAACAATTTTGACAAGAGGCAGGAATGTTAAACGGCTAATTATTTCCTTGTTTTTGGTTTGTGCTGTATTTAATTAAATCACTTAGTTATTTATTGTTTATAGCAATAATGTAAAATAAATTAACAACCCTCTGTAAGCTAATAATTCTCACCTACAGGCGGACAGCTCTTTTCACAGACAAAAATCTTAGTCTATTTTACTTGGGAACAATTTTTTAGAAAATTTTGAAAATGTTAAGGCTTCATATAAAGCAGAATCAAAATCAAAATATCCGTATCACATTCAATCAACCACTACGTCAGATAGATTGATAGGGGAATATCAATTTTGGTGAACATCGGTTTAGCCGTTAGGGTCGTTGGCCGAAAGACGGATAGGCGTTTTGCCCATTTTTCGTTATGAAGGACCCAAAACGTGGATTCTGACTACACATCGTATTAGAGGAAGCAATTTTTTATTCATAAGAATAAGATTCATTAACTTTTTCAGTTTCCGAGAGTCACAGTACGAGGTTTTTCTGAAGAAAAATCGCAGTGATTTGCTGCACCATGACAATACTGCCTCTATACCACGTTATTGTTTGCAAAACTGTGAAGACATTACAAATAGAACAAAATTATTACAAAGAAAAGAAACAAACATTTTAAACTAACACCTCGATTTCTTTTATTTTCTCTATTTAAGGGAGAGGTGAACTAATGAGGATGTATTGTAATGCTGCGGCAGAAATCAGCCATTTTTCTACAAAAAAACTTGTATTGCGAGTCCCTGATACGGAAAAAATGGATGAATCTACTGTAACTTGTGGAAGAAAACTCATAATGTGGGACCTTGGTTTCAAAGAAGTGGAGAAATCTCGATCCTATATTTAGTAACATACTTCCTCTAACATGTTTTATAGTCAAATCCATGTTGTTTTTTTTGATCTTCGATATCGAAAAATTAATTGTCGGCAAAAAGCCTTTGTGTCCGACCGCACATCCATCTGTCTGCCGATAGTCAACGCCAATGCCTAAACTGATGATATTTAACCCAAAAACGATATTCAGTAATCAATCTGTTCCCGCAAATTTGAAGCGGATGTTGACTTGATGGAGTACTTTACATAAAGCCTCAATAAAGGTTTCTCGAAAAATGACTCCAAAAATTTTTATAATATTTATTCCTTGTATTGCAAGACCCTTAAAATAATGATGTAGGTGACATTTTCAAAACTGTTAATGTGGGAAAATCAAAAGTTCAAATTTTTCTGGCGTCTTGCTACAACTACAATATAAGGTAGAGATTTTTTCCTTAACAAAACAAGTTGGTTCTTCAAAGTCATCTTGAATATGGTCATGTACAAATTTTCGAAAATACGACTCAATTTTGCGTAATTTTATGTGAACGATGGACAATTTTTAAATAGTTATTTCCTCAAAGTTCCAATTTAAAAACTATCCTCTAACTCCTCTAACTAAAAAAATAACTCTCTGAAGTTTCGAAAATTGGGGAAAAAATCTTAAAATTACAATATTGTTGATTTTTATCTTTGATGAAATCTGTTTTAAAAATAGATACTTAAATTACATCATGTGCAATTGGTTGAAAAAAAGAGTAATATTCGCTTAATTTGTGCTTGAAATTAATACAATATGTAACAAAATATTCTCACAAATGGCTCAAATTTTTTCTTTAATTTTTCTTTCAGACGGGTCACTTAAAAATGGCGCAGTATCAGTGTTGGCATACCTGTATATTTAAAAATTGCAAACAAAAAGTTAACTTTGCAAGAATTATAATGTTGACGATAGATATTTTTTCGGTTAATCTAATGTGTTCTTTAAAACTAGATTTTAAAATAGTACAAATCTCTGAGTTTTTGAAATTAAAAATGAGAATATTCAACTTTTTTAAGCATTGAGATAGTTGAGTTTAGCGGTAAGGCTGGTAAAGTTGGGATAACTGAATGGCGTGCTAACTCCAAGGACGTATGTTCGAATTTCATCGCGGAGAAAAAAATTTGCTTGTTAGACACACTTTTGCAGCTTCATGTAATATTATAATATTGCGTATCCGTTACAAATAATGCGAAAAAGTATATGTTGTTGTAGCATCATTAGTTTAGATGTACATGCGTTACCGTATCATAAAATATTTTAATAGATTGATAAAAGATTTAAATTGTAGTTGAACACAACTTTTAATTAATGTTTAAACGTCCTCACTTAAGTTTTGGATACTGAAATGTTCCTTTCGAATACAGGTTAGGGCAAAATTTCCATGCTTTCTGTATTTTTGTTTCAGTCTCAGGACCATATCTAACTTTGGTATTAAACCGTGACTTATGAAGGTTTCATCAGCTTAATTACATTGTTTTGCACTGTTAAACATGTAATTGATTTTGTTCCATTTTCATAAATAAATACCAATTCTTGATTATTATCAGAGTTACAGAGTTATATTTGTAAACAGAAATTTATGTACCCAGTAATAAGGCTTACTACTGAATTAGTTTGAATACAGAAAGTGTACAAAATGTTGATACAGTCTCTTAAATTATCTTTTTCCTGTGATGATCGAAATTTCTTTGAATTTTTTGCGGATGGTTCCAGTAAAAAATTGCCTTGGGACAATATAAAAATAGTTATTTCCCATTTTGAGACATATTTTCTCGCATGACTTCACTACCCCTCATACAGTATGACAAGCAAATTTCTTGTCTTGGAGCGGTAAAAGTACCACCTCAGCAACCATTGTGTCATCAGACATTTTCCTGGACCACACTACGTAAGACTCATTGTTCTCCTCTTAGTAATATTACTCCTTAAGCATACACAGCCTTGATATTTTTCTCAGAATTTCTTCTATTCTTAGTTAACAAATTGACTTTATACAGAGTTTGGCCGATTGAAATTAGTTCCATGAAACTATGAATCGTAATGCCATTGTATGAGCATAAATGATTTTATTAAAATTTCAATATGGAGCTAAAACTATACAGAAATTGAAACACTGTGGCCCAGTGCTTCCCGATGACTCCAAGATGGACAGCGCAAAGCAAAAAAGTAGGAAAATGAAACATGGTTGGCGCCATCTTCCGAGACAGATGTATCTGGTTTTGCTCCTTGCATTTTTGTGCTTTCCATTCTCGTGTGTATTTGGCTTGAGGAGTCACTTATTGCTAGTTAACTAAAAAAATTCCTTGCTCTTTGTACTTTCTCGCCATACTACCAAGTACTACATGTACTACTGCATCTTATGTAGAGTACGTAAGTACGTACGTAAAGAAATGATTGCAATGTTATGTCAAAAAACAGAGATTTCTCGTCAGAAACAAAATCGTTTTGAGAATTCAGATATTGAAAAAGTGGATAAACATGTTCCTCTATGCAGTAAATTACATATTTAAACCCATTACGAGATCAGAATCCACATTCTGTAGGTTCTTGGTTGCCGAAAAGCGTTTATTTGTCCATTTATGGTGTAACCATATGAATGCAGAAACTAATGAGATAAATAATTGATTCAATGATAATACTACAGCTGCCAGGGAGTACTGGGTGAAAGATTTCGCGCATCAGTCTCATAAACTAAGTGTAATCTATTCAAGATAATAGGTTTTATCAGACCTGAGCTTTTTTTAATTTTGAAAAAATTACATTTGGAGATCAATTTGTGAAGCAACAAAAGTTCAGGACATCGCGTTTTAATAACAACTAAACTGGTATCCGAGTGCTCCAAGCAAAATACCCAAAAGAATTTCTTCTAAAGAAAAACAGTTTGCAAAGTGGTATCAACCGAAAGGGCACGGACTATTACAGTTGTTTGCAATGAATCTTGTTGGTTTCTTTATAACACAGAGGATCATATTTCCCCAATAAAAGATCAAATCCCTAGTGTTCAAGGATGCTCTGACTGGAACTCTTCTTATAATATCGGACTGTGGGTTCATAAACTCTGATCTGTTTTCAAACTCGTTTAAGCACTTCATTGGTTAAGTAAACCAAATTCTTGTAATCCAGTGCTTCTAAAACCAGACAATTACCTGTCACATTGCAATTTACAAGCTATGTATGCGTCGCATGACTCTGTTGTCACTACCATCCCATGTTGCAAATTTCAGCCATTAAACTGAGGATTCTTCAGATTACTAAAAGCATTGAATGGTGATGAAACTGACAAATCATCTAGAAATGGAAATTTCACATTTAACATGTGCCATACTTCGCAATGCTTATGAGGTGCAGGTGCGTATGAAGTAAAGAACTCCATGCAGGCAAGAGGAATTCATCCATTTAATCCTAACGTGTTCTCATACAAGGATTTTCTCACGACCAATGTAACGGTTCGCCCACTCTTATGTCAAGGTGGATCTGAAAGGAAACCTTAACCGCTTGGAAATGAAGATGGTGTGAGACATAAAAGACTGCCTCCAGCCAAAATTCCGAAACCCAGAAAACCTTCAAAAAGGAATAGAAGAGCTAGGCGCTCAGAAATAATGACATCATTAAAACATTCACTCTTTTTTTTAACCTGTGGCGTGCAGATTTTAGTACCTTTGGTCCACCTCTGATCGTGCCAGTGGAGCTGGCGGAGTGGAGACGGGCGTCGACCCCGCGCCCACGCGTGGGGCTCCTCTGCCGCCGCCGGCCCAGCGCCCTCGCCCTCGCCCACGCCCTCCACCCGGGCGCCTCCCGCGGCCCCAACACAGCGCGCAGCACAAGCTGCCTTGGCGCTCGCCACAGGAACGACGCAACAATTGCGGCCTGAGAAACGAATCAACGCACGTTCAGTTCACACAAATAATGGATTGCAAACGACACAATTCGACTTGGTATCGTGTTTTATAGGTTTACATGTGGAAATTATTCAAAACACGTCTTTAAGAAATAAATTAATTTAGTGTTTTATTCTCAACGTAACGTACACATTCTTTAACTTTATTTCGTTATTCAGAGGCGTTAAAAGCTCGACTAATTTAATATTGCTGTGTTGTTCTTGAAATCGTTCAAATGAACACATAATTAGTCAAAACCAACGACGAAACATTCGTTAGGCTTCTCATATATATTGATTGATTGATTTTTTTCGTGTTTCCGAGCGCGTCAACTGCTGGTCATTATTCCCGTTAGTGTAGTGCATGTTTTTCTCGGGAGGTGGCGGTGATCTTCCTCCGCTGGATGGCGAGATCCGGCGCCGACCTACCGTCGACTAGCGGGGTTTCCCCTAACCAGGACTCTCCCACCAGCGGGGCACCGCCCCAGCCGGGGCAAGCTCTAAGCTCCCGACCGGTCTCCCGGAATATGTAGTAGTGTAGAGCATGTTAGTGTAAGTGTGTGTGTAGGGGGAGAGGATAGGACAAGGAAGAGGAAGGAAAGATCGCGCGCGGTCCGTGGTCCGTTTGGTAAGGTACTGCTCCGGCATTCGCCTGGTGTTGATCGGAGAAACCACGGAAAACTACTGATCAGAGCAGCCGGCTGCTAGAATTCTCCTCCAGACAGCGACTGAATTCGACCTAGCTAAAGAGCTAGTGTCGAAAATCCTTGCCGCCGTCAGGACTCGAACCTAGGACTTCCGGTATATATATATATATATATATATATATATATATATATATATATATATATATATATATATATACACCTGTATCTATTTTTAATTAAAGTTTAAACTAAATATATGTTAAACTATTTGCATTTGTCTGGCGTCTTGTCGTGAGTGTCCGCTGGCCGTGGGCGCGTGGGAGTGACGCGGCAGATGCTCGCGCTCAGTCTCTCCGCGCGTATCAGATCCACAATTATCCGGCGGCGCCATCGGCCTGCGCGCCGCCAGCGGTGGAAGGGGGAATCACGCGGATGTGGTTGGGCGAAGGTTGCGAAGGACGCGACCCCGACTGCTTCCCCCACGCGCCGCCTCGGCCGGCCACGCCCTCCCCTCTCCCACCCACATCGTCCCACTCCCGGCCCCGGCCCCGGCCCCTGCTACCGTTTCCCTTCCCGCTCGCTCTCTTTGTTCTCCACCCCGGCTGCTGCTCTGGGGCAGAAATGTCTCACGATTGCCCCAGGGTGACGTGTGATTATCCAAGCAGCTTCGGAACGCTACTCTCACTACGACAGGAATTGACTGATTCTTAGTGATTCCGGGCGCGTCAACTACTTTGTTCATTAGTCCCGTAAGTGTAGTGCGTGTTTTTGTTTGGTAGGTGGCGGTTGTCTTCCCCCGCTGTATGGCAAGATCCAGTGTCAATCTACCGTAGGCTAGCAGAGTTTTCCCCAACCAGGTATCTCCCACCAGCAGGCACTGCCATAGACTGGAAGAAATCTAAGCTCACAACCGGTCTCCCGGCATGTGTGGAAGCACGCATGGTGCATGTTAGTGTGAGTGTAAGGGGTGAGGATAGGACGAGAAAGAAGTATGAAAGATGGCGTGCGGTCCGTTTTTAGGATGCCCGTTTGTTAGGGTACTGCTCTGGCATTCACCTGGTGTTTATCATAGAAACCACGGGAAACTACCGATCAAAGCAGCCGGCCACTAGAATTCTCCTCCAGACAGCGACTGAATTCGATCTAGCTGAAAAGCTAGTGGCGAAAATCCCGTCGGGACTCGAACCTAGGGCCTCCCGTCAGAGGGTCTGCAGTGGCCACAGGAATTGATTCAGAAGTTTCCATACAATCCGGATAAAAATTACGTACATTGTTCATTGTCATCAACTTGCATTGGAGTTGAGTTTGAGAGGCACAATAGCTGTGCCTGAAAGCGGCAATTTAACACGATGCGTTGGTGAAACGCCATGCCCCCTCCCCTAGGAAACAGGTTTTTTCTGAAATGAATCTTTTAATCCCTGGGAGTATGTATTTTAATTAATTGATTAATATAGAAAACAGTGTTTCCCTAAATATAATTTGTTTGTGAACTAATGTCCGGTGAGCTGTTTTCCATGTTTGTAGTGGCAGTGAAAACGTTTCTTGCCCTAACATCGCACTTGGCGCGTCGTCTCGCGTCGCGGCGCCTGGGCCAGCGGCTTCCGGGTTCATTCCACGCGGCGCCTCACACATTGCTGCGCACGCGACACGCCGCACCCGGCGCCACAACACTCGCACGCACGCTCCGCCCCAAGGACGCTCCGGCCGGATTTAATTTTATTCGCTTATCATCCCGAAGTCTTTACACGGGATGGTTTCAGAGTAACAATGAGCAAACATATACAACATTTATTCTACAACCTTGCATTTGCGGTTAATGTCATTGTTTGGTTGATTGATTTTTTCGTGTTTCCGGGCGCGTCAACTGCTTTGGTCATTAGTTCCGTTAGTGTAGTACATGTTTTTCTCGGGAGATGACGGTGATCCGGCACCGACCTACCGTCGGCTAGTGGGGTTTCCCCTAACCAGGACTCTCCCACCAGCGGGGCACCGCCCCAGCCGGGACACTCTCTAAGCTCCCGACCGGCCTCCCGGAATATGTGTCAGTGTAGTGCATACTAGTGTAAGTGTGTGTGTAAGGGGAGAGAATGGGACAAGGAAGACAGATCGCGCGCGGTCCGTGGCCCGTTTATTAGGGTACTGCTCCGGCATTCGCTTGGTGTTAAACGGAGAAATCACGGAAAACTACCGATCAGAGCAGCCGGCCGCTAGAATTCTCCTCCAGACAGCGACTCAAATGGTCCTAGCTGAAAAGCTAGTGTCGAAAATCCTGCCGCCGTCAGGACTTGAACCTAGGACCTCCCGGTCAGAGGCGCTGCAGTGACATCAGTTGATGCACTGAACTACCGCTCCCGGTTATAAAGACAAATAATATACTTTGGAACACGTAGATTATGATGCAGATATTTTTCCACATGGTCTGGAACACTTATTCCGTATATAACCCGTTAATTATAACTTGATATGACCTTTGATATTTTATGTATTACCTAACGTCACATTGGATTTATCTTTGTATCTAAAGTAAAATTTTCACGATATGTAAATTCTCGCAGTTGAAAATTATTTTTTTTACTCTCACAAGTAGGAGTTGTGCCTGCAAAGCCATCATTTCTTAAACAAATACAAGCTCTTATTAATTAGATCGTTGGTGAGATAGATACTTTCTAATATATAAGTAAATAAAATGTGGTGTATCAATAATATAAATTTAAGCTTAAGATATTTTTGATCGTAGCGATCATCATAAGAGCTGTCTAAAAAATAACAGAACTACATGAAATATAAAAATATAAATTATACAAATTATTTACAAATTGTTATATACAAAATGCAGTATCCAAATGCGTAAGCAAACTGTTCGTACCTTGCAGCGTCTGAGCGGAAAACGAATTTCTGCGATTTTTTGTGTGTGCAGCTCCCTTAAGAGGGCAGAGCATAAGTCCAACGTGTGTGTGGGCAGGTAGGGACGCGCGGCAACTGGTGCAGGCAAGCTTAAATATATATTATTGATACCGGACAACACCCTCCCGGTCGAGTTTATAATGTGCATTTTTCACGCTATTTTCCAGTAAATGTTGCTGTGTGACGATGAGAAAACTCACTTCTCAGGATGAGAAAACCAGAACACGGCGTGAGGAAGTCTTCGTGCTAACTACACGTACCCCCTTAACCCGGTGCGCTGCTGGTAGGCCATTGCCCATATGTGGGCTGTCGTGCCAAGCGCAGAAACAGAATCGAACGGGCGCGCAGCCACAAACACACGCCTCCCTCCGACTCTTCCGCTCCTCGTCCCACGTGCGCTACACTGGTAATTGGCCTGCGAGGTATACTCCTTTCACACCCTCAGATTTTTCTCTGGGGGCTACTTAAAAAAAAGAAGTCTAGTTTGTGCTTTTGAATGTTCAGAAAAGTACCACTGCTCGCGCATTGACATGTTGTTACATGGATAGATGTCATATGAGCATCTTAAAACATACGTTTTCGTATGCACATGTGCAATCACGTTGTGTTGAATGGTCGGGATACGGAAGAAATCAACAGATTTTTGCGTGGTACACGCGAATATAATTTTTTAATATGACAAAAAAGCTTCACTTTTCGATTTCTAGACATTAAATGCTTAGGCTCAGTGTAGAAGTGTAATTTGAATTTTATTTGTGTTTATCTATTTGTTCAAAACGTTTTTTTAAATTGGGAACATTTTTGAGAAAATCTTCCTTTTAATATTACTCATATTTTACCCAAAATTGCGCGAAAACTACTAACATTTAAAAGATCAACATACATTTAATTAAAGAACTAATTCCGAGAATATATTTCATTTGAAGACATTTTTTATCTCCAATGATGTATTTTTAGGAAGCAGTCCAAAAATTTCAAACTTTTGTCAACTTTTTCAAACAGCAGTCCAAGAAATTCAAAGAAAAAATAAATGCCTTTTTTGAGAAAATTTTCAAGCCGCTGTCCCAGGGGCTTCATGAAAAGCGTTCTCCTGAATTTAAAGTACTATTTCCAAAATCGGAGGGTCCTAAGCAAGACCATATTGATCGGAGTATATTAATTTTGTCAAAATTCCTGTTAATAGTTTATGCAATAGTGTTTGTTCTCAGACGAACCGATGGACCAACAGGTGGTCGGACGTTTCAAATAAAACCTGTTTCGGTATTAGGGGACGCCAAAACGTGTATTCCCGTTAAACATGTCAAAATCAATTTTTTGAAGCTTTACATAACTCTCTGAATACTACGTGAATTACACCATATATACGTATGCTCCGAGAAACTAAAAAGTGCACTAGACAGTGCATTTAAGAAAAGATATCTCATGGAAGGAAATTAACATATAAAATTATGGCGATTGTGATTCGAGAGACATCTAAAGAAATCCTGAGTATTCGATACATCTTGCTAAATAAAAATTGCATCTCTTCACGAAACTGGGGTCGTGAATTAATATAAAATATACGAGATACGAACATACCTTGAGGTCGCGTGAGTAACTATGCTTGACCGTGTATTTGACTTATTTGTGAATTTTAACATGTGCTCTTGTTATTATGATAGATGTGATGCCTTCAAACTATTTGGTGAACGAAACATTTTCACAGTATGTTGCATGTATTTTTTATTTCCGTATTTAAGCTCGTTCTTTAACTACGAAGGTCACATAGCGACCATTGTAACAGGGGGGGTAACGGTACCGTATAAGAACACACACAAATATCTATGCCCCGGATTCGAACCAGCGATTCTTCAGGCACGAGGCAGCTGCGGCTCTTCAGCCTTAGTGACCTCGGCTATCCAGGTCGACGCTTTTATTTTTGATCGCGAGTACTAATTATTTTTGCGTTTCGTTGGCAATGTTTCCGAGAGGCCCAGCGGTTGGCTCCTCCGGAGGCGTCATCACCGCTCGCCTGCGTGACGCACCTCCAAAGCCGCTCGCTCGCGCTCATCGCCGTTCATCGTCAGCGACGACCGCAAATATTGCGGAAGAGGATGCGTAAGCTTTGAGAAACAATGTGGAAAATTTCTTCGATAATGGCAAAACTTTTTCTGGCTAAAATGTTTTCTGTAGAAACATTATCTCACGTTCTCCAAAAGATACATGTCGAACGACATGCGGATTCGGTGGAATAACGGTCGGTGTACCGGACTTTCGTACCCGAGTTTGCGGGTTCAAACTCGATCGAAGCCGTGAATTTTTAAGGGCGAAAAAAATCCTTCGTTCTTTCTGAAGGGAAGTAAATCCGGCTGTCCCGTGTAGTAGATTTACTGCACGTAAAATATCCTCAAGCCTAAAAGAAGCCTCTGAGCAAAATTGAGATCTGCCTGTTCCGTCGCCCATGATAATACCTCCTTTCTCCGCTAGATGGTGAAAGGAGCGTAGCGCAATTTTGCGTGGTCAGACGGAAGAGCGGGCCTGATGGCCCGAGTCTCGTCGCGTAAAATAAGGCATTAACTATCTAACATACTATGATGCCTGTTGTATCCGTTCCTTTCACCTTTGGCTGGCTGGTCACCTTTTACTTTCTCGCAGACTGCATACTTAGTATAGAGAAAGTAACGTAATGCTACTGGAAGAAATGGAGATTTTTGGCAAAATAAAATCATATTACATGTCCACGATATCGCAAAAGTTAATCATTCTTGTTCCCATATATATCAAATTACTTCATGTCACACAATATGTAGTCAGAATCCATATTTTGTGAGTTCTTGTGAGTAATTTGTGACTTTTTAAGACCCACCAGCAAATAAACGCACGAAGCTTGGTATAAATGTAATAATTGAGAATCGTAGTGTACTTGATGGTCGACCCTGACCGTTTTCGACCCACCTTTTGAAGCCTCGAGCGGACGGACCCATGACGTGCTGAGGCGGCCGCGCCGCGGCCTCGGCTCGCCGTCTCGGCCGTGGAGACTGCAACGCGGGAATCGACGACGAACGCGTAGTCGGCATCTCTAGCAGCCCCTCACCCTCCTCCAAAGTGCCACGCGGTCGTGCTTGACACGAAAGAAAGTGCGTGGTCACACTCTTTTGGAAGTTGCCTCAATGAATCTTAAGTATTACACCAGTGTCCACATTGAATGGAGCGAGGATGTACTCTTTATATGAAATAAGACGTCAGCATACCGTCACCTTTCTTCAAAAACCTTATACGTTCCATTTTCCTTGGTTTTGATTATATAAAACGAATCTGCGTGAAACAGTCTGAGGAATATGAATTAACAGATTTGTGTTCAACTCCGCCTCTGCAGGAGAATCTGAATGTTAGAAGATGTCTCGTATGAAGGGGAATTAGATATGCCTGTTTTTATTAAATAATTCAATATTGTATTTTTTATTATTATTATTATTATTATTATTATTATTATTATTATTATTATTAAGAGCTCATTTTTAGTTTCTGATAACCTTTAATTTAATTGGCTTACTTTATCTACTGTAAAATATTATTAGTTTGGAATTGGTTCTTTTTAAAGAATGATAACTACAAACATTCGTATTCCTGCTTGTGGAAAACTTCTTGATGCCTTGAAACCTATGGCTCTACGTATTGTGGAACGTGAATTTATTTTTGCTAATATACACTCTTTTGTGCCTAAAGTCACTTAAAATAGAATGTTGTTTTGTTTTTTGTTAGCTTATTGAAAGTTTATCTGACGAAGAATGAATGCAAAGGACACACATATAAGTTTGATACAAGTATAATTGATTTCTAAATACCCGAGAAAAGAACAGAAAATTTTTAAAAAATGCCAGTATTCTTTCACTAGATCACCTCAGTAATTTCTACGAGATATTCATTTGTACTTTAACTCTGCTGTAAAACAATGAGTGTTTTCGCAGGATTCCTAAGTCACGTGATTCTCAGAATGAGCACAGTGATGTGAGAACGGCGATGGCGCGGCAGCAGCTGCCGCCCGCTCGCCCGCGGGGAGAAGGTCAGGGTTCAGCGCGATGGGCGATCGCCCACCGTGCGCGCCGCCCGCGGAGCGCGTGAGTCAGAGGGCGTGGCCGCGCCCGCAGCCACGCCGCACCGGGGCGACACACGCGACGCCACGACATGGGGCGGGCGGGGCGGGGAAGGGGAGGTACTTGCGACGCGTCGGGGTGGGGCGAGGTGGGACGAAGCGGGGCCGGGGCGACAGATGCGTCGGGGCGGGGCGGGATGGGGGCGGGAGGAAATGGGCCGGGGCGGGGCGGGCGGGGTCGGACGGGGCTGGGCGGGACGGAGCGGGACCGGGCAATTTTTATTGCTCCTGAAAAACTCCTGGAGTACAGAACTTCTCGAAACTTCCCTTCTAGGTTCTTTTATCTTGATAATTTCTCGTTTTATTCATGAACAGCCGTATTTGGTTAAGATAAAAAAGATTAAAATGTGCAAATTAAAAACGGGCTCGATAGTATAAACGGATTATCACAAAAATATCAACAAAATAATCAGTTGAAAAATTCTCATATATACTAACTGAATATTGCCTCTGAAAAGTCAACCCTGACAAGTGTGTCTGGTTCTGTCATCACTGTTCAGGTCCGTTTGAAGCATTATTCTGAATATCTCGCATGAGCTGAAGAATCTCAGCAAAACTAAGTTCTCTGCGATGTATATTTTGCTTCTTCAAAAATTTTCCTACAAATCTTATTTATCGCAGCTTGGACGAGATAACAGTTCCCTTAGAAGGAGAAAGACACAAGTGAATCAACTTGGAAATATTCGCACGGCGCAAAATGTAGAATTTTCTTGGAATCGTTGATCGAGATGGGGTAGTAAATTAAAGGTTAAATCTAGAAAATCTTACAGGATATCTCGAAAAAGTTTACAGGGGCGCGTAGTGTATCGTGTAAGAATGTGAAACTACAAGGAACTACCTGTTTATGTCCAAATGACACTCAGCTCGTAAAATATCAAATGAAAATTAATTTTAAAAATGTCTTATGTGTATTGTAACACATCTAAAAGTGACGAATAGTTGTAAAAGATAGTGATTTTCAATGACAAAAATTAAAATTATAGTGTAAAATGAAATGTCGCTGATGTCCAATTGACTCCATTGGCGTTCTATAAACATGTCTGCAATCTGCCTCTATTTCACTGCGAATGTGTTTTTTTTTCAGTTCCTGAATGGCCTTTAGATTTATGAGTTCCCAACAGAACAAATCTTAGATGGGTAAATCGTGCGCATGCGATCGTTACACACGTGAAAGCTGCCTGCGAACGCGGGGGCAACCGTCCCAGCCAGGAGGGTGTCGCCGTTTGCTTTCAGCCGGAATCGTCTGAAAATGCGTCAACCTTTGTGAGCGAGATATTGAGCAAACGTGATGTAAGAAAAACGTGCCAAATGGGACGTACAGTTTAAAATGAGCGCGGTTTCTTATGCATTCTGAACAATTCGTGTTTTTCTTCTGAGTATCCTCAAAATCATTCTTAGAGGCTATAGCTTTTTCATTTAGGTGTGAGTGTTCAGCCCATCACCCTCCCGAAGTGTGGTACTAACGGCGGGGCAGGAAGTATACTATTACGAGAAATACGTGGACCGTACATGATACTGTGGCGCCATGGGCCTGGAATTGACAGAACTCACGGATACAACATAGCAGGTCAGCCAACCTCCAGAATTCTCATCGAGGCAACGGTAACCTTCAATCCAGATACTTCGCTCTTGCCCAATATCCTCCACCGTCAGCACCATTCATTGCTGCAATGATTGTCAAGTTTTTATAATTTACAATGATGGCATGTTTTGCGGTTGATTGGTATTGCATCGAGAAGCTTCCACATCCTATGAGTAACATGACACATTGAGGCTGCTGTGCAATGCACCGATGAATGTCCTGCCCTGTGCATTGCGCCAGCGAATGCTGCGTTGGGGAACTTTCCGTTAGGGCGCGTGGGCTCCGTGGCCCACGCGAGGACCGCTAGCGCAGCGCGGCGGCGGCGGCGGTGGCGCGGGTGACCGGCCTTGCGGCGGCTCCGGACGCCCTTCGCCAACCCACCCGCAAACAATTCAACAGACTTTTTTATAGCGGAAAATGTTATTCCGTCCACTGAAACAACAAACGATTTTCCGACAGTTATATCGACCAAAAAATGTCAGTTTTAAAAAAAGATCACGTTTGGTAAATGTTACGTAATATTGCAACTCTGTCAACACTTTAATCGACACCCCCAAACTTTTTCTAACAAAACGTGTCGTAGTGTGAGAGGTTTGAATAATGTTCATGTCGTAGTTTTTTTATTGAAAAGTTTAAACATAATTCTATTATGCAGTTCAAGTATTACGCTCTGTTCTTACAAAAAGTTTACAGTAAAAAAACAACAAATATTTATCCAGACTGAGGTTCGAACCTAAGCGCTACGAATGGTGACGCTAAAACCAGGTGCCAGACCTCTTGTTTCGAAATCTATAATTAATGCCTCAGTGTTGCGGAGATTCTAACACATTACAACTTAAAATTACGCAAAAATAAGTATTTTCAAATTCAAGTTCATGCAATAGTTTAAAGATATAATATTGAGAAGTATATTGTGTTATAAAAGAAATGGGTCTTTAATAATGTAGCTGTGTTTTTACTTTTGCAGGTTTTTTTTAATTCAGAGAGTTTAACCAAATTTGGACCATTTAGAAAACATAATTGTCTATTTGAACAAAAAATGAACAGATATTTAAGAAACGTTTCAAAATGCCTCAAAGACTTCATGTGAAGTACTTTAAAAGGTTTTAAACTCGACGAGCCTTGAGTTTGACTAGAGAAATCGGGAATACTAATTTTGGAGAAATTACTGTATGCCGTTTTGGCGCTATTGTTATTCACTGACAGAGTTTGAGGTAGGAAAAGAGAAAGAGAGAGCGAAACAAGATATGAGGCCTCCAAAGCTTGATTTTTCGTGCAAAAAAATCGGCACTTTCCCTTCCGTATCATATATTTTTTTCTTACTACACAGGAGATACGAGAAAGTAAAAAAATGAATAATATACTAATGCACCACTATTCGACTTCAAAAAGTTCCTACCGAGAGATCCACTGAGTTGTTTCTACGCGTCCTTCGAAAGTACTCCAAAGATACCCCAGATCTTACTGCTCATTAATTACAATTAGTAATTCCCATGTGGGTATCATCGAGAATGAGCTGGCAGATGGATCCGCAAAAGAGGTGTCACAACTTGATGAAAGAAGTAACCTTCCCATAATACCTCAGGACTATCACGCCAACATCAAGAGAAAACTACAATAATTGGACAGACAGTATTGGAATAACAACTCTCGCTGCTGATTAAGAAGTATATTTGAGTACGATGATTATAATCCAGCCACATCCTTCTGCAGAGCTGAGCAGGTTGTGTTAAGTAGATGCAGAGTAGGTCACACCAAGCTCACACATGCCCATCTGTCCACAGGAAAAACGGCTGTTATGTGTAAAGTGTGTAATGTTTCTATGGATGTTAATCATCTATTTCTGTGCCCCAGGTTTGAGGCTGACCAAACGAGACATGGTGTCAATAACGACATGGCGAGAGTACTGAAGGGTAGAGAACAATGCAGTCGGTTTCTCAATTTTTTGAAGGACATAAATTTGTACAGTGATATATAAGACAAATATATAAACTGGTTAATAATGTGATATGAATGTTCCTAAGTGTCATAACATTCCATGAACAGAAATAATAATGTTATTGTGTAGATGTCGCTAATAACCTTTTTTAGTTTAAGTGACATAAAATAAAATAAATTAAAAAAATAGTAATTCCGAGTTTAAATCTTTTCGTACGCGATAGTTCGCTGTTACCTCCCACGCTACAAAACCGAGGTGAAAACATTCGGGCCTTTCGTGCCCGCCCCATGAACCACCGCCGCCGCACCCCAGCGCTCGTGGGTGGACAGCGATTGACTGAGGGGTGGACGGCGGGTGGCGCGCTCTTCCTAGAAACCGCAAGCGACGGTGGCGCGGCGGGCGGCGCGTGGGCCGAAGCGGAGGGAGAAAGTGCGCGTGGGGGAGGCAGTGGGTGGCGGGGCTAGGAGGTTGCGGCGAGGCAAAGTCCTGAAGCTCGATTGGGTAAATGGGCAAAAGACTGCCACTGTACATCGTCTGCTTGCCTGTCGCAATTTTAAATCTGCAATACTTCTCAAATACTCGTATAATGAGTTTACAGTGGTTCTTGGTATACAATGTATCTTTATTACTATTCAACGTTCTTAGTATACAATTTTCCATTATTTCTCGTAAATCAACCTTCAGAAAGTTGATTAGTTATTTAAATGAAGATGTGTTCATGACTTCTTGCAAGTATGTTTTACATAATTATGGTTGGTGCAATATTGATATTGGCATAATTGCACATTAAATAGGACTTTTCTAGTATTTCACATGACTCTCAGCAACCACGTTCCTCATTAAAAGACGAGAAGCTTTAGAACAACAATAAACTCCAGATGCTATTTAACTTCTTGCATTTATTCGATTAGCGCTCAGTAATTTCTTAACCCTACCGTGTTTTTTTTTCATTTGTTGCGTCAACTCACGACGCAATGCGTCTCCTAACTCCTTCTTGGGTGTTGAGCGCTACTAGAGTAATCCTCCGTTACTTTCTACGTTAAATCAGGAGTAATCCTCCGTTACTGTAGATATTTCCGTCCGTCACGTCTCGGTCTGTTGTCAAGAGGACCTCCAGGTAGCATCTCCGCGAACACACCTCCCACGTCACTACCCAGCGGCCACAGTTGGGAAGGAATAAGGATAGGGGGAAGGGTTTAGGACACTTCACAGGGGTTGGACTAGCACTTGTGAAGCAGCCAAACTCGTTTTGTTGAAACAAATTTCACATGAGATTCGACGGGAATCGAACCCGGATCTCCTTGGTGAAACTTTGCTCTGCACCACGAGATGGCGTATGTCTATTAAGCTTTAAATATTTTTGACGATAAATGACTCTTAGACATGTGAGCCGAGGTCAATTCTTCATTTCAATTTAAACGCAATAAAAATAGCTTTACTGAGAGCTTGAATTTACGACGTTAAACTGTAGGGCCTTTTCAGATGTTAGTTGAAAAAAACAAAATCCATAACACAATACTGACCGACACAGACTAGATATATAGGGCAATTTAATACCGATGGATAAAACTCAATCTAGAACCTGCAAGTGATTTAGTGGTTTAGGTTAGGTTAACGTAATGTGTGAGATTGGAGTAGAGAGGGTACAGATTTCTAAGTCTCGGGGTTGGCGGTCTGTGAGACCTACTTGAAAATGTTGGATGTCGGAAAATTTTTGCATTTTCATAAAGAAGTCATTAAAAATTGTGTGTATGCAATTTTTCATGGAACGAATTTTAAATTCGGAGTGGAGAGAGTTTTCTTACCAACCAGGGTGCATTCGTGTCTAATTTTAGGATTTTATTTTAGAATATCTTCCGTGTAAGGGGATACCTATCCGTAAAATTTAACTATATATTGTCACGAAATGCAATGACTTCTTAATAATCTTTTATCAAAATAGGGGTTATTACATTGCTTTCTGACGATCTGTTGCATCGCATACATCGCATTTACAATCTAGTAAATTCTAGAAAGTTTTGGGGAGGTAGTGGTAAACCGGACAACCGACCACCGTTTTCCCGCAAGCATGTCAAATACCCAAGACGACACAAAAAAATTCGCAAAATTACGTTTGACACTCTTAAACATTTATAATTCTGTTATACCAAAAAACTGAGTATGTAACTCCTAAACATTTATAATGTTGTACAAAAAATTGCGTATGTAACTCGTTTATAATGTTACTTTATTGCATTTGTACACATTTGAAAAGTTGCTCCTAACGTCGCTCGTTTTTAAAACAAGTCGCTCAGTTACATTTACATTGTAAACTTCAATAAAGTTTAACATTAGAAACTAATTGCATAAACTAATATTAGTGGTGAAGCAACGTCGTAATTTGGGAACTTACTTCTGCTATGGTTTCCTGATCTGCTATGGGATGTGTCGAGAAGTTAGAAGAAAAATTGTTTTAAAGTATTTCCGATTTGTCTTTGGGACTGAAGGTTAGCTGTGGTCTTTTTACGTAGTAGCCGTCTTGTAGATTTCTTGGGGAATTGTTGGTAGCAGAGAGAGTTAAGTTTTTTGTAAGAATTTAATGAGTGGTCCTGAAGAGCTTTTCTAAAATGTGATTCTGTTCTATTTTTAACTCAGGGATGCGTAATTTGTTCCACATTCTTATAGCCTTATTATTCTTAACTAGTAATTGTGTGAGATGTTTCTAGAGTGAGTTGTGCGTCTTTTTCTTATAGGAAGATCAGTAGTAGGGGTAGCTTCTTGAACATATTGTATTTTTTTAGACATAGGAAGAGATACCACTGTGTCGATTTCGTCTGGTGTTTACAAAACATGTTTGGGAGGGAATTCATTTTCTAAAAGTTATTAATAAATGACCCAGTTCGTTATTTTTGTGTGACGAGCCTTGAGGTGGTCGTGAGTGAAATTGAAATGATATTATAAACTCTGGATTGTGGTCGAAATTAAATTCGTGGAGAACGTTACAAAAGGTTAACCAAGGAAGATTCGTTAGATATATATCTATGATATCTGGTCTTTTTCTACGGTCGTAGGGGTGATATGTTGACTCAAAGAGAGCAATTACTGTAAAAGAATTTTAAATTATGACCCCCGTAGAATATCCGGGCGCGCGATTCATACTGTATATCTGCTTATATCAAGCCATTTTGCCGTTTGCTGACTATTCATGAAAGTTTCTACACCAATAAAGAAACTAAAATACCGTTAGATTTCGTTTACTGCCATCTAAGTGGTATTAAATAGCTTTGAAATACAGGAATGTGCATGCTCTCTGTAGGCCTAAGGAGCGCGCTTCAAAATTACCACAGCGAAGTCAATTATTGGGAATAAAAAATTATGTTTTCTTCGTTATTGCAATAGACTCTAATGTAATTTTACGTATAAGTTTTCAATATTACCAGAATTTGTAAGAATTTAGTTGAAATAAACATGTTAAACTTCTTAAAAGGGGCCATCTCAGCATTTGCTCAATGGATCAGGAAACTGGACGAAAAACCTGATCAAGATCGGTTGATATTTGTTTGATGGAATTTGAGCCCCAATTCTGTATAGATATTGGTTTATTAAAATGGAAATAATTATTGCTACAGTTTCGTGGCCCAGAGTTTGTGGAAAGTCATTTTGATAATGTGAGTTTAATGAGTATATAATACATCACCTGCAACTGCATTGTTTGATCAGTCATTACAATAGAACTGATAGCTACTAATGTTAGGAGGCCCAGATTGATAAGAAGGTGGGTGTCGGTGATCATCTACATCGATTGACTGATCCACAAGAAACAAAGAATGCGAGCTCTCGTTGATTGCTTAATATCTCATGAGTTTCAATTTTGGAAATACAAACACTTAAGGCGCGAAACGTGTATTTAAAGAAGTTATCAGAGAAGTTATATGAGCTTTGAGCTTTTATATGAACATTAGTGGACGATGACTATTTGGAAATAGTTTTTTGTTAGAATTCCGTCTATTGAATTAGGTGGTTCTGATGATTTAAGATTGTGGTTTTGAATGTTAGTATATAGGTTGTGAGGTTGGGCTTGGTTTTAATGAGTGAGGATTGTTGTTGACGGTGCATAGCTCAAATTTGGTATTCATTTGTTGTGCAAGTATTTCTCTTTTAATATTTGATTAATATTTTCTATATTTGCAAACTTCACAGCTACTAGAATAGACATAGAAAAACTACATAGAATTGGTTTTCTGTCCTTGCCGTGAAGCCGTGTGACGAGCCCTACAGTTGGATATTTCTCTGTGATTTCGGATTTTTGTCCTCAGATACGGACAGATGCAAGTTCTTGATCACTAATGATATTTTTCGGAGAGAGGATCTGAGTACGTGAGTTTTAGATTCTTCTAATGTTACTGTTAAAGTTCTGACATGGTTTTATTGTAATTTTAAATTCAATGGCATTGAATTAATCGAGAATATACTTGTATATTGAGAAGCGAGGGTTTTGAAATTATTTTCAAGAAACGTATTAGTCCTAAACTCTATAAAATTTTCCATTGAGTATTTTTTAACTAATGGTATTCAAAATGGAATTTGAAAAGATTGTTTCATTAAAGTACAAAATGTACTGACCGCAGAACCTCTGCGCGATATGAGGCTTCGATGATCCTGAAATTATCTGAAATTAAGTAAGGAAAGGCCGAAAGTAGAACTTTCTAGAAAGGATACAAGTTACGCACTTAACCTCGTTCAGAATAAAGAAAATTTTTTCACAGATGTTCGTCATAATCACTAATCCGTAAGTGAATGTGTGTAGATTATACTTGCGAGCGTTCAAAGACATTTCGTAGTTATTTCCGGCAATTTCACAAGTTTTATTTCGTTTATTTAAAGAAGTGAAAATAAGAGAGTATTGGGTTATTATAATAAAATACCACGGCGTTTAAAATATGAAAAATGTGATTTTTCAAATTCCAATTGGGAGGTGAAACCGTTCATCTGTAATACAACGTTAGTGGGAGGTGGCGGTGGCGTGGAGCAGATGGATGCGGTATGTGCAGCGGTGATAGTGGTTGAGGTGACGTTCGAGGTGGAGGTGGATGCAAAGGTAACATTGATGGAGGGGGCGGTAGCAGTGATGCAGGCAGTCGAATGTGCAGCACCGACTCCTGCCCTCTTGCACTGAGATCGTCCGCGCCGCGGAGAGAGAGCCCTCCCACTGCGATTGTATCTCCTCTCCAAACTCCGCCCCCGCCCCCGCCCCCGCCCCCGCCCGCGAGTGCGTTGCCCATCGCCTGAGGGCAGAGGGCTCGCCGAGCGCAATGCTTCATTCATATCTATGCAACATGAATTTCCTCTTCTTGCTGTTCACATTCATTGTACGTACGTTTATTTTCACGTTTATCAAACAACGTCTTAGAGGTCATTAATTATTCTTAATCAAGATTCACTTGGAGAATATGAGAATATAATGCCAGGTTCACACTGGGGTTTTCATAAAATGACGTATGTTTTGAAAATTAAAAATCGATAATACAAATAATAATAATTACTGAGTAATTTTACATTCTCTCAATCTATTTAGGTACTGTAGAGAAAGTGTTGTTGTGCTGCGACAAAAAAAATAGTTTTCGGTTACCACTAATTCCATACTTCCTTTTTGTCTCGTGTTGTATGCTGCGGGAGCCAGCATTGCTCCCTTATCGCCTTTCGTCACTACATACCTCTCTTAATTTAGATTTATCCGTAGGACTAAAGTGGTTCAAACATGATTTTACCACATGATATTCACTGTCCTTTAATTTTCCGTTTTACAATACGGATACTATTCGCCCAAACCTTGTTTTCAATTTTTGCAAATTATTTTAAAAAATTCAAATTATTAAAAAATGTTTCCATTTTTCTGAGTTCTGATTGGTAGCTGGGAGTTTTAATTGCATGTATGCAATTTATATAGTAAGAATCAAGGATTTTTTCGAGAAATTAATGAGTACATTTCATTTTTTAAACGAAAAAATACATGAACCGCTAACTGCAGAAAAGTAATTGGTTCAAATTTTCAGACCCTTTTTTATTTTTGTTTATTGGCGGGGAGGGTTGTGAACGAGTCAATACATAATTTAATGTAGAAAGAGAATTTTGGCGCACAATAACGCTTACAACGCTTTCAATTCTCCCTTACTTCAGTTAGGGAACTATTCCGTGACAAGATCCCTTTGTGCAGTAATATTCAATGACATTATTGTTTGTTAGAGGTCACTCGTTATTGTTGAATGATAGGGATTTGAGGATAACTAGGAGGATGCTGAAAAAGGAAGAACTGTGGGATAAGTTATTAACCAAATAAAACATTCCAGGTCGCCCAAGAAGAACATGGACTGAGAGGTCGGAACAGGCATCGCACTAATCCCTGAAAGCAGGAGAAGACGATAAAACATTCCTCAAAAACATTTTCCATTGTTCAAATGACGGCGAATTATTTCGTCGATTACAGTTCACGGTTGTCTACATTCTACAAGAAAACCTGTCTGAGCGATGATTCCTTTAGTTAAGGTGTTTGTAGACACGTAAAACAATCTTTCACTCTTTCAAAATACCGTGAATTGATATTCTCAGCTGAAACACCGCATAGTGTCCAGTGCAACTTGCATATTAGTGGCTTGTTTCTGGACATTTTTCAGCAGAGAAATTTAGTGAAATCTTTAGATCTGCCTTCAAATAAGCGTGCACTGCCTATAAACACAAAAATGTATGACATCAAGAAAACCTTACATCCCTGCATCCTCGAGGACAAGATGCAGTTTTGGCATTCAATCATGTTATGGCCCATATCAGTAATATCTCATTAGGATGAAGATTTCTGAGCATTTAGACAATCCAAAAGGTAAAAAGTGTAACAAAGAATATTTATTAAAATATAATAATTTTTATGTAAAATTATATATTTTATGAAAAGTAATGTAATGCGAGAAATAATTTGGGAATCCGTTTACTGTAAAAAGGAAACATGTCCAATTCCGAAAATAAACCCCCTCTTCTTAACCTTCGATCATAAAATATTTTGATTCAAAGGATTAAATAAGTATATTTAAAACTAGTGGGACCGGCAGTGCTCCGCTATTGCAATGTATTGCACATCACAAACTACTGGTCACGTTATTGTGAATCACGTTTACGAATTTATATAAGTATGAACTTTTTTCAGCAACTTCTTACAACTGCAATATTGAAGATAGAGACTTGTCCTTCAAATGAAATTTGTTGTTCATAAATAGTTTTTTCATTAATTATGCAAATTTTTGAAAATTTTAGTAGTTTTTGTGCAATAGTGCGTGCAATATTTACAATTTTAAAAAATTACATAAACAAGATTTTCTCGAAAGCAACTCCAAATTGTTTCTTTAAATTTTTGGTACTGTTGGTGCCAAACGAACTCTGTACGACGACATTAACGCCTTATTGCTCTATTCTTTTGCTTTTAAAAAAATTATCAATACGTATTTTTTTTACTTGTCTCTCCTTTCGGTAATACTGATTTGGAGCCAATTTCTTCTCAGTATTATATTTATGAGTACATATGCTTTAAATAATGTTAAACAAAGTGTCTCAAAAACACGACGGTTTTCTGTGAAAATGTGCTCAAAATGACCTAAAATTTCCGCCTTTTCAGAAACGCTCAAACGCCATTTTCTCAAACTTGGCTTCAATTTTCTTCTTCGAAATTTGCCAATGGATAGTGTTTATTGTACTGTTTAATATGACGTAAAGTTGATTTTGGTGTATCATTTTGTTATTTCAAAAATATACAGCAAGTATCGATATGCACAAGCGAGCATTGTTAGTTATAAATATTCTTGACGTCTATCCCTAAATAATATTAAATAATAACAGTAGTCGGTGACAGGGATTACCAAATGACAGACATTATTCAAGTTTTCCTATTATTTACATTCTTCAATACAAGTTGAAAACATAACTGGATTTCTTCATTTGTCTAAAACAGAGCAAAGACTTAGTGTTGTATTGTCGAAGAGTAGGATTAAATTAATAATGGGCATGGGAAGATTAGGATAAAGAGTGGGGTAAATGTTCTAATGTCGAAGAGTGAGAATGTCTAAGTAATTGTCTTAGAACCTAATTAAATGAAACAGAAAAGTAGTTTCCCTAAATTGGGGCTAATGCCTATACGGAACTTGTCCAACAAAACAATTATCAGCTTTAAGAGCAAATTTTCAATGTATGGATAAAAGATTGTTGGAAAAATGTATCAGAGAAGCTGAGTTAACCATAAAAAATGTATTTACCATCCACGCCACCAGTAATAAACGTCGTGTTTGAAATGTATGAAGTGGACGTAGCGTCTTGCGATCTCTAGAGTCATTTCACCCCTCCTCTGGCCATTTCCTCTCGTCCGGTGCGGCAGTCGGTGGGCGTAATCGATCGCGATGTGGGAAAACAAACGAGCGTCCGGCCGCGCGCGCGCGTGCGCGTGGTGGGGGGCGCGGCGCTCGTTACCGATCGGGTGGCGGGCGGCGAGGAGCGAGGCCGGGCGGGCGGCCGGCGGGGTCATCGGCGCGGGCCGTGGGCGCCCAGCGAGCGTCAACCTCGCGCATCCCGCGCCCGCCGTCGACGCCATCTTCTTCTTCTCCGTCTCCTCCGCCGCCGCCACCACTACCACCGCCACCACCGCCACCACCGCCGCCACCGCCGCCACCGCCGCCACCGCCGCCACCGCAGCCACCGCCGCCACCGCCGCCACCGCCGCCACCGCCGCCACCGCCGCCACGGCCGCCACCGCCGCCACCGCCGCCACCGCCGCCACCGCCGCCACCGCCGCCACCGCCGCCACCGCCGCCTCCGCCGCCACCGCGTGGCTACCGCCGCCGCCGCCACCGCTGCCGCCGCCGCCGCCGCCATCGCCGTCTCTTCCGCCTCCGTCTCCTTCTCCGTCTCCTTCTCCGTCTTCTTCTCCGTCTCCTTCTCCGTCTCCTTCTCCGTCTCCTTCTCCGTCTCCTTCTCCGTCTCCTTCTCCGTCTCCTTCTCCGTCTCCTTCTCCGTCTCCTTCTCCGTCTCCTTCTCCGTCTCCTTCTCCGTCTCCTTCTCCGTCTCCTTCTCCGTCTCCGTCTCCTCCGCGTCCGTCTCCTTCTCCGTCTCCTCCACAGCTGCAGCCGCCACCACCGCCGTCGCGAACCCTGCAGCCGCCCCACTGCTGGTCCGAGACCTACCAATCACAGCACGGCACGTTATTATCATTTGAACACACACAATGAATAATTAACGATACAACACATATTTTTTTTTACTTTACAGTGTTTCGTTAGGTGGCTCCAGTTGGTGACACTGCGGTGCCAATGACCGGGAGATCCTAGGGTGCGAGTCTGGACGTAGGGAGGATTTTCTACACTACCTACCAAGCTAGGTCGAATTCAGCCGTTCTCTGGGGGAAGTTACTAGTGACTGGCTGCTCTGTTTAGTGACTTTGAGCTCCTTGGTTTCTCCGATCTGCATCAAGCGAATGCCGAAGCAGTACCCTAACAAATGGACCACGAACCGCGCGTGATCTTTCCTTCTATTTCCTTGTCATATTCGTACTCCTTACGTACATTTACACTTACAAGCTCTACACTATCACACACGCTGGATGACCAGTCGGGAGCTTAGAACTTGTCCCGGCTGGAGTGGCCATCCAACGGACGAATATCACCGCCACCTCGCGCGATAAAAATACACACTTCACTTACAGGACGAATGACCTTATCAGTTAAGGCGCCCGTAATTACGAATCAATCTATTAATCAATTTACGATGCATGTGTAGTTTGGGACACTTATCATGTATAAACATATTTCAACCAAACGTTTTTTCATCCCAACTGTCTAACCAGGGACAAGTGAAGATACTTTCCTGGTATGACATCCCACATTTATTTATGTATTGTAAGACTTCTCCATTGAATCAGTGACAGCGTTTGACTTTAATTTTAGTATTAAAATATTACGCATTCGTTTCTATTTTGTGCTATTAAGTTAAAACATGAAATTTTACAGGAAGATGATCCCAAAACATACAACTGTGGAAATGCTGCAACGTAACAATAAATAGATGTTTAAATCCATTACGACATTGTTTTCATTGTGTATAATTATTTACCAATATTGTTCTGTAATACAATTAATATCATACTTACAGGCATTATATTATATTATAATTTGAACATATACTTAATTTATTTTTTTAAATTTTAATCTTCGAAAAACAGGCGTTTACCGTTGCAGTTACAGGGCATTCATACTTATATAATAATACTCATTTATATAATAACACTAAATTCATATTTATATAATAAATAAATAAATAAATAAATAAATAAATGGTAATACAGACGTATGTCTGTACAATGAAGTCTGTAGAATGTAGACTTTTGTATACGTGTCTGCACCGACGCCTTGCATAGGAGCCAAGAATTTTCTGAACGGCCCTGGCATCTGAAAAGGGAGGGGGAAATGTCCTAAGCGATCGCAGGACATATCGTCAACTTCTTACATTTCAAACATGGCGTTGTTTAGTTTTCTGATACATTCACGTCCACTGTTACATTGTACCTGCAGTTTATCACCCATGCTATGCACCTTTTTCTACTTAGGCTGATTTTCTTTTTTTTACGGATTTGCGTAACCACACGACCTCACCTCGATCGCATTCCGAGCAAAGTCGGAGGCGTTGCGAGGACATCTACTCTTGCATATGCGGGATTTAAGTAAAACAACTGCCCACACGTACGTCATTATTATGTTGTTCTTTTATATTAGAAAAGGTAAACAAAAAATTAATCATTTACAGTCAGTTGTACTCAATTTCGGCATTTTGTTAAGTTTATTTATTTATTTACGTCAAAAAAACAGTTAAAAACTGCGTATGACGGGCTATGGGGAGAAGTGAATTGTGTGCACATTTTCAAAATTCTGTGATCCCTACACTAAATCATATACTACTTAAGTTTTGAATTTTGAATTTTAAAGGAGAAAAAAAAAAAAACAAAACTCCCATGTAAAAAAATCTATTTTCAAGGGTAAATAAGCAATAAATTTTGAATTTTGAAAGGGAGAAAAAACAAACAAAAAAACTCCCATGTAAAAAAATCTATTTTCAAGGGTAAATAAGCAATAAATTTTGAATTTTGAAAGGGAGAAAAAACAACAAAAAAACTCCCATGTAATAAAATCTATTTTCAAGAGAAATAAGCAATAAAATTTTGGCTCTTATTACTTCCTGCCGCGACAACATGGAAACGATAATTTGAATAATTGTATTTCCCACTGAATTCTAGAAGACGTGCACAGAAAATGAAGTTACATTTATGTCCAGAAGCAAAACAAGGGGCCATCTCAGTATTTGCTCAATGGATCAGGGAAACTGGACGAAAACCTGATCGAGATGGGGGTCATTGACCCGGAAGCTGTAGTACAATAGTTGTTACAGGTTGTTTATACTCATTTATACAGTCCAAATGGTAAATAATGCATTATGTATCATTGTTAAAATGAATGTTACTTTTCTTGTGATGCTCAGTATAGTCTCTAATTGTATAGAAACAGCTATGCAGCAGAAACGATTTCACTTGGGATTTAAACTTTTCTATTGAATTTAATCGTTTAATGTCATCTGGCAAAGTGTTGTAAAATAATGTACATGTATTGTATGTGAATTTTTGTAATGAGCTGTTGATACTGTCACCTGATGAATATGATTTCTACGTCGAGTGTTATAGTAATAGACTTCGGCATTTTCTGAAAATATATTCCCGCCCTTAAGCAAGTCATTTTTACAAAAACCACTGATTCGTAAATAAAAAGACACGGTAAAGGTAGAATTCCTAGATTAATGAAGATAGGCTTACAAGAATCACGTGGGTGGGATTTGGTTATTATTCGTACAATTCGTTTTTGTAATCTAAAAGTCTGGGAGCTATAAGATGTATTTCCCCAGAATATTATGCCAAGTTGTTGAGTAAGTGTGAAAAATGTCAACGGAAAACACCTGACGCAGTGCTGAAAGCGCTGGGGAAAAACTCTGAATGACTCACTCGTCTTCTTTTGAATTTCAGTTACATTATTTCAACAACTGCAGAAAAACACTAAATCCATATTTTTTGAATTTTTATGATTGATGAAAAGGCCAGGTTTTGTGGCCAGGATAATTTTACCGTCGTATTTTCGCAACTATTTAAACATTACTTAATTATTGAGTTAAAAGCGCCAACTATTTGTATTTGAAGCATTTTTTTCTTTTCAGACTTTGAAATCAATAGAAGCTCATTTGAACAACGGAGATCGTCTCTGATAATTTTTAAGCAACATTACTTACGTGATTACCCTCCGAAACTTGCATCTTGGAAACGGATAATTTTTTTTTTAATATTGGGGATAATACCAGGGCATACGTTTCGTCAGTTCTGAAACCTTCAATTACTCGTATTGAGGTACTTTGATGGTGTACTTTATTAGACTCCTAGAGACGGTGTCGGCATCAATATATTTCCATTACCCCAAAATTGGGGCATCGTATTTTTCTGTTAATAGTTCATCTCTTGGAACGAATGATGGAATGTTATATATGCTATAATTTTGTGATGGCAAGAAAGAATGTGAATAAGTTCACTAGCTTACTCTAGTGTTTTTCATTGTTATGGGAGACATTCGTGAAGTACCTGCATTTGAGCATCATGTCGCTTCGTGAAACACAAGTACATTACTTACATTTATATTTTTTTAATCGTGTATTTTAATATAATACTCGTACAATTTGCTGAAAGTTATATTTGAAATATATTCAAAATACTAAAGATTATAGCTTATATTTTAGCGGCAAATGCTAACAAATCATCAAGCTCCATTATATTGTAAAATAAAAATTTGTTCTAGAAAATAATGTTTTCTTTATTGTAAAGGTCCTGTACCCTCATATTCCCATTGCTCCATTTTTGGGGCGCGTCTCCTACCCAATATGAGTAGAGATATTAGTGAAAATAGAGCAAATTCATATAAAACAAACCAAAACAAAAAGAAAACATGTCAGCATTAAATAACAAAAAATTAAATGTTGGGAATATATGGGATGCAATATATACAATATATTGGCAATAAAATTACAAAGAATTTGTGAGAAATGGAATGTACGATAAAATATTTTGCTCATAAATTAGACTCAGCCGTTCCGCATTATTTTCAACCACTATCCTTGCCCACAAAGATAGTCTTATCACTTCTACCTTCTTCCCCCGATGTCCAAAGGCCGCGATGTTTGTCGCTTCTCCCATCACTACCATCTCCTTTGCCACATCAGCGGCGAGTCTTCCCTTCCCGAGGCCGTCACTACTGCCACCACCGCCATCGCCTTCACACCACCCCAGTCATGGTCCACCATCCACCGTATCTGTCGTCAGCGTCCCCGTTACTGTGGCCGCTTCCACCGCCGTCGTCACCATTGCCGCCATCGCCTCGCGGTCACCGAAACCTCGGCCACCGCCTGGCCGCGCCGCCTGTCCGTGCCGTGGCTGCGGGGCCGGCCGCGCCGCGCCGCGCTGGCGCGTGCGTTGCCTCCGCCGCGCCGTGACTCACGCGGCACCAGACGCTCCCCTCCCCCCGCCCCCGCCCCACGGCGCCCTTTGTCCCCGGCGCGAGGGTACAGTCCGCGCGGCCGACCGCTCTCCTTGCTCAGGATTCGCAGCGATCCCGCCTCGCCCTCGCGCCGCCTGGGACACTCAGAGGGAACATTTCATCGCTGCCTCTGCAGTTTCGGCGACTGGGAGCACTACATTCGACACAAGCTACGAAGCTAGGTCGAATTCGGACGGCTAATGCACAATTCTAAGAGCTGGCTGCTCCGATCGGTATATTCCCGTGTTTTTTTTTATTCATACCAGGCGCGTATCGGAGCCTGTTACCTTAACAAACGAGCCATGGACCATACGCGATCTTTCCTTCTTCTTCCTTGTTCTATCGTCTTACCTTGCGCTTACAAACACGCATGGACTACACTATGACACATGTCGGAAGATCCGATGGGAACTTAGAGCTTGCCCCGGCTGGTGCGGTGCCTCTATGAGGAAGATACCTGGAGGTGAGAAAACTCTGACCAGTTGACGAGTAGGTCGACCCCAGATCTCACGTTGCATTGGGGTAGAATACTGCCTCATCCTTGTTTACAACATACACTGTACTTACGAGACAATTATCACCAGTCTAATAGCAATTGACACGCCTGAAAATAGGAAATCAATCAATCAATCGAACACCCTCCTATTTGTAACACAAATTTGTTCTGTACAGTAGTAGGCGCTCTTTATTTCTGAAGGAGTTCAGAAATTGTTACTGGAAGAGAAAACACACTACATTGTACACACACACAAATAAATTTTGTATCGCGCCCTATCGAAGTTTTTCCATAAATGTTGAGCAGTGTGGTTTATCGAAAATGGACTTGGCTAGCGAATAGCTATTGACTTAGCAAAACTCAAATTGGAAGGGCGTTAAAAGTATTGGATATTACGAATTAAAGGAGAAATAACACTTTGTGTACGTTCGAAATGTTGCAAAATTCCAATTGACAGGTGTGTGCTAGAACATACTATTTCCTTTCAAATTTTGATTCAAACCGATGTTAGCGGCTTAAATTCGAATCATCGAAAATTACATTTGAATATTTCCAAGCCATGGTTTTCACGACTTAAAAAATATCCTGCAATTTCAAGCTCATAATGAACTGTTTCCAAATATAAATTAATAAAGGCCTAGTCATAAAGGAGATATACATAAACATTTCATTCTGTATTTCTTTCCCATTGATTTTATTGCTTTCATAAGAACAGATGAATAAAAGTTAATATCAGTAAAAAATCGAATTTAAATTAGTTCAAATTCTTTGCAGAACGCGAATTTAGATGATTCGTAGAAAAGAGTATTTCCATCACAATTGTTATTTAATTTTTTTGTATGAATTTAATTCTCAATAGAAACATATGAATATTACAAGGCCCTAATTTTGGTGTTCAAAATAGATATTTCTTAAATTCTTGAATTCAAAGCTTCTACAGAATTGTTCGGTTGGGGAACAGATGGTTAACTCATAAATTATCTTTGAGCATATCGTATCATCCCAATGAATTTGTTACTATCACAAAAACAGAAAATTCTACGAACTACGTATTTAAATTATTGAAAAATTCAGATTCGCAGATTTTGGGAATGAGTTAAAAATATTTTTAAAAAATTGTATGAGACTGAATTCGAATTTAGGTAATTTGTAGAAAAGATTCTTTAAAAGTTGTTATTTATATTAACATCTTTAAGTTTTAGTGTAGTTTTCAAATAATACGTATGAATAAATATATGAATACAAAAACATATGAATATTGCCAAAATTTTGTTGATTGAAAAGAAAACAATAAATGTTGAAATAGTAAAATGTTTCAATTAGGACGAATAATGAACTTTTAAAGTATATATGATATTTTTATTTAAATAAGACTTTATTAACGAAGTACGTTTTACTTACTTCTTTAACAAAGTAAATAATTTATATAACTAAATATATATTTAAATTCAATGCAATAAGAAATAATAATGGAACAAGGCCAATGAGGTAGATAGCGATTACATTACTTTTATATTTGTAAGCTCTATTAATACTCTTTCTGCATTTTTAATGAAATATTTAAATGCGAAAAATGTAATATTTGACTTCTTTTCCTTTTCTTTTGGTAATTTAAATAACCAGTTTATAAATGTTTTTCAACTGTACTAGAAATTCTTATTCTCATAGTACTTCGCGAAACGATAATGCCGCCAAATAAAAAGTGCGAATGATTGGCGATTTGTAGTCGATAATCAGAACCTTTGAGGTGAATGAAATTCAGTATAGCACTTATGAATAGGTGAGCTTTGTGTTACGAACTTTATTTTCTCTCTTTCAGTAGTATTAAGTGATAACAACCGTACACTGAGGTGTCAAAAGCCATGAGATAGCAATATGCAAATATACAGGTGGCAGTAGTATGGCGTACATAAGGTATTAAAGGGTAGTGCATGGGCAGATCTTTCATTTGTTCTCAAGAGATTCGTTTGGAAAGGTTTCTGACGTGATTATGATTGCACGATGGGAATGAACGGACTTTAAACTTGGAATGGTATTTGAAGATAGACGCATGGGACATTCCATTTCGTAAATAATTAGAGAATTCAATATTCCGAAACACATTGCCAAAGTGTGTTGAGAATACTGAATTTCAGGCATAACTTTTCACCGACGCAGTGGCTAGCGGCCTTCACGTAATGACCGGAATCAGCGGCGTTGTCAGACAAGCAACACTGCGTGAAATAACCGCAGAAATCAACGCGGGGCGTACGATGAAAGTATTGAATAGTGTGGCGAAATTTGTCTTTAATGAGCTATGGTAGCAGAACACCGAATCGAGTGTCTTTGCTAACAGCACTATATTGCCTGCAGCGCCTCTCCTGGGCTCATAACCATGTTGATGGGACCCTAGATGACTGGAAAACCGTAGCGTGGTCAGATGAGTCCTGATTTAAGTTGGTAAGAGCTGAAGGTAGTGTTCGCAGACTCCACGATGCCATGGACCATGTTTTGAATAAGGTGCTGTGCACGCTAGTGGTGGTTCCATATTAGTGTGGGCTATTTTTACATGTCTCACTGGGTTCTCTGGTCCAACTGAACTGATTATTGACTGAAAGTTGTTAGTAGTAGGATAATGGATCACGGGATCGGTCAATTAATGAATTACACTAGTTTGCCAACGTTTCGGAATATTTTATTCCATCATCAGGGCTTACTAATACATATACTGGTCAAACATAATCCAACTCCACAGCACAATTCCAATACAGAGTTGCTGAAGTTGGAGTTGTGCTGTGGAGGAACATTATGTCTGACCAGTAAATGTATTAGTAAGCCCTGATGATGGAATAAAATATTCCGAAACGTTGGCAAACTAGTGTAATTCATTAATTGACCGATCCCGTGATCCATTATCCTACTACTTATTAACGGTCGTGATTTCTACAATGGTGAAAGTTGTTAGGTTCAACTACTTGGTGGCCACTTGCTGCCATTCATGGAATTCATGTTCCAAATAACGATGGGTTTTTATGGATGACAATATGCCATGCCATCAGATCACAATTCTTCACGATTGGTTTGAAGAAAATTCTGGAAAATTTGAGAAAATGATTTGGCCACCTAGATCTCCTCCCGAGTACATTGAAACGAGTGTCGCTAAACATATTTGCAGAAGAGGTTGAGATTGCTTTTAGGCAAAAGATCACAATGGGAAGTATATTACGAGATAAATATAAACAATTACCGTTTCTTTGGCCAGTAACTCATCTCAAATATCTCACATAATTTCGAGTTTATGTGAAGAAGGAAGGTCTGGAATGAAATTTGATTGTAACTTGAAAAATATTTTGCTCAAGTTTCTGTGAATCTTCATGACCGAAGATAAACTATTTTTGCCCACTGAATAGGTTAATAATGGTAACACACACCAAGTCGCAGTTAAAAAAATGAATAACCAAGAAATAAATTTTAGGCTCTCCCCACGCAACACGTCGTTGAAATGTGGGGTGTCAGCTGTCAATTTTTATTTATTGGCTTCGTTTTTACAATATTTGTTTGAAAACCCTTTTTCAACTAGAAACCAGAAAAAGACATGATTTTAATATAAAGCAACGTTTTTAAATGATATTAAGTATTTAGGGAAGTGTTATAAGTTCATTTTAATAATAAAATTAGAAATCAGATGTAAAAATGTAATTTTAAAGATGGCTAAAATGGTTTCGGCCCCAGGTTGACAGTTGACGGACGGTTGTCGAAGCCGCGTGGCGACGAATCGGGACTTTCGCCCTCGCGGAGTTCGCTTCTTCGTGGGAGACTCGAACGCGCGGGCAGACGATGAACCCGAGCGCTGGAGGAGCGGCGGTGGGCGAGGCGTCGGGGTTGGCGCCCGGCCGCTCGGGCTTGCTGCTGGAGGCGGCACCGTTCGCAGGCAGCGTGTGGGATGTGGAGGAAGTGAAAGGAAAAACATATGGCCTTGCCGGGAAGCGTAGCCACTTTAGCTAACATAGGACATTTTAACATTAGGCATGACTCACACGCCGTAAGTGTGTCTGATGCTCTTTTGTTGGAAGTGTATACTATTTTGTTTCCAGTTAATAAAAAAGTGCTTGTCTTCCAAATGTCACGTTCAGTTTCAGTAAGTATTTCCTTTACATATGACGTTTGAAAGCTGTTTCCCTGATTTCATGAAAATCAAGTGGATAAATTATCAAAGATATTATGTTTAGCAACAATTTATTATGCTATAAAGGCAAGTAAATTGAAAGTGTAATACTAATAAAGACAGTAATTCCTTGAAGCAGAATAGACGTTATACAAATATTTACTTTTCCTTTTTTCTGCAAGAAACCTCTGAACCGGTAATAAATATTCCACAATTTTATTGAAACTTATTAGTCTTTCATATTATTGAAACGTTGGAAACTCCTGCATTGTGAGTAAATTAAGAGCATTTCTGTAAATACCAGGTTTCTAGGAAATTATTACCATTTTTTATTGTATTATTTTCTTGACTTTGTGCTGTCGGTATTCATCAATAACCATCAATACGGTGCTGCAAGAAAGTTGTAGATGCAATTAAACATTTATATTTATTCTTATCATAAGAACTAAACATTCTAATAGTCTACAAGAAAAAGAAAGCGATTTCGATAGATTTTAATCAAATTTTAGGCAAGTAGTAACACTTGCAAAGAAAACTAATGCAATTATATTATAAGAATTGAGCACAAACGGTCCTAAATGAAGTAAAAAAATCTTCTTTGGATGAATCATTGGGTTAGCTATTTTTATTATCACAAACTGTTTGTAAGTTCATTCGAAATAGTGAGATGTTCCGAAAATATTTCTCCAGAATAGGTACAAGTCCGTGAATAAGCGAAAAATCAGGGAAATTATTTTTTTTCGATCATAAAAGTTGTTTGCATAAGTCGGGGAAGTGGCACGGAATGTTATAAATTTTCGGGGAAAATATTTACGAACTGTGAAATTAAAAAATGTTCAGTTTCTATTCATTAAATCCTTTTTTTGAATTCTAGAAGGACTTATTTAGACAATGATTAATACTTTTGTACTTTCATCTTTTGGCACACAATCACAAATGTATGTTCATTTCATTTCAATAATAATTATCATCATATTTGTATGTCCTCTAGACTGTTTCCTTAACTTTATATTTTCTTTTTTTATTAAAAACTGACATTGGGACTGTTTGTAGACACAATCTACATTTCCAAAATCAAAAAGGATTTACTTTCTACAAGTATATTGAATCAAATTCCACAGTTATATTGAAAATTAATCAGGTAAACTATTTTGTATTTGAAATGTCAGGGAATTTCATTTCTGGATGTTGGAGGCTTCTCTGCCGTGTGTACTTGTAGATTCGTAAGCGGGAGGCCTGTATTTGGTTAATGCAGATACGCGAGCGTTTCCCGGCCCATTCGAACGGGCTCTGATAGCATTATGCGCCGCAAGCGCCCTCGCGTGCGGTTGTCGTGTCGGCGCATGCGCAGTCTTCGCGCGCCGCCGCCGCGATAACTCAGCGGAGACTGCGACGCGCTATCGAGCGGCGAACGCTGTGGCCCCATTCAGCTGTCGCGTTGGCGCGGCGCGACGCGGTGCAGCGCGGGTGCGCTGCCTCGAGGGGCCAGTGGCCTCGGGAAGACGACCGCCAACAGAGGGTGGACCACGCCACGCAACCACTCGCCTGCATGCGTTCACTTCGTTCGGCGCTTTGCTTGGCAAAAAAGGCCTGGGCGCGAGGCAAAATCTGCAGCACGCAGTCGTCTTTGCAACATCACAAGAGAGATTGACTACTAACTTCCATTCTTATACTTTATAATTTAGACCCCTACAAAACGCGAAAATATAGTGTGTAATATACTTAAAGGTAATTTTTTGATATGAAAAGACTTTTTCACATAAGTTATATTTTAGTTCAAAATACTTTATTAAGAACATGTGTATGAAATATTGAAACCACGTAGATAAAAATTTAAATGAATGACAGAAAAGGTTTATTTCATCCATAACCATTTTCTACGCAGAAAATATTTCAACATTGGTTACTGGTGCGAGTTTTAATCTAAGAATTATGGTGATCATCTCATCTTTGCATGCAGTGCGCAACTAGAGTAAGCCAAGATTTGTATTTAATACAGATTTCAGTTTCTTTGATTTTTGAATATTCACCTCTTCGGCTGTTCGCTTCTCGCCTTCATCGCGTGTGAAACAGAGCGCTGAACAGATGTGCTGTGCACGTGTCATGTTACGAACTGCCAATTGACCACCTTCCCCGTTCCCCCTTCCAAAAATCCATGCCCGGAGAAAGTAGACAGTAACCTAGTAGGAAAACCAATGCGAAAATTGATTGTATATTTGTCTGTTGTTTCATCAAATATAATTTTTAAATGTCTATATTGCGTAATTGGGAAGTAAACATTTGCTGAAAAAACTGTTAGCTCGTCATGCTAACGCGAATTAATTAAGTAATTTGCCATCTAGGTCTTTGGTGGTATAGAGATTAGCGTTTAGAACGGTTGTTGCAGGTTCAAAGCCGATGAAAGCCGTGAATTTCATCGAGTTTGTACTCCTTTTTCCACTGGGAAGTAAAGCCGGCTGACACGTACTGTGGATTCACTACTTTCAAAAGAGTCTCAAACTAATGAAAAAAAACGTAACAAAATTTGCGTGGTCGGGCGGAATGGCCTACGGCTCACCATACAAAATAAGGCATCAACTAATGAATGAATGAATGAATGAATAGTTTTCATTAAGAAACTGTATAAATGACTACATTAATATTTAATTGATATTATATTGCCTTTTTGTTAATATCACCAATAAAAATATACCTTAGTAATGTTAATAATAATTCTGACGACATCAACATATTAATAAATTTAATTGTCTTCATAAAGAACTATAATGTCTGCAATAAAGTTTTACGATAGTCTGACTCAACATCTCCATCGCATTTTTGTCCAGCTCCTCTTGAAAGCAGAGATCTTCGTATGGGTTACGCGTGAATATTAAATATAGTCTTCCATCCCTGTAACATATTCTTTGTGTTCTTCGCAAAACTGTATTCACTTATGAAATATGCCATTCTCCTATTACTGTAGATGTTTCGTAAAATATATTATTTTTGATGATAGTTTCCTGTTTGTATTCCAGATAATATAAATTCTTTTTTAATTTAACACACTTTTGATATTAATGTTATGTGAGATTTGTAACTACATGCTGATCATATGTTTGATAGGTCTACTATCTTTACATATAATCTGAATAATTTAGAAGAGTTTTCAAATTCTGATAATAATGAACAGTACAGTGAGGTTTTATTACCTTAGTATATTTGTAAAGAAGGATAAGAACTCAAGCAACTTGAATTAACAATATCTAAATCGTATATTTTAGACAAATACTGGAGATCGCTTGTTACTTTCTCGCCTACTACATACTTACGAAGAGAGAAAATATTGTAGTAATACGACAGCAGCAAGTGAATTATTTTCTTCAGAAAAACTTGAATGATGAGGTCCTGATATCGAAAAAAGTCCCTAAATCTTCTTCTTATATGTAGTAAATTACTTCATGTTAGGAAGGAAAATTTACTCTAAATGTCCGTCCGCCCATCACTGACCAATTTAAGCACTTCAACCGATCAGACGATTTTCTCTTAAATTAATACTTCCCGATAGATCTGGCCAAATTCGATGCTCTGCAAATTTGAAAACCAATTTTGATTTTGAGGGGTACTTCAAGTCTTATCATTTTCAAATGTCCTTAAATGGCTTACAATTTTTGGATTAGTTTTTTCCTCGGATAATGGAAAGGGCACCTGGAAGGGAGTAGGTCTCGTTTAGTGGACCTTCTGAATTTGTACAAATTGCAGTTGTTCAACATTTTTTCGGATACACTACAACTGCAGTATACAAGGTAGAGATTTTTTACGTAATGGGATCTATTTCTCAGTAAGATCTCTTTAAGTACGGTCATGTACATTATTTTAAATAAGAGTAATTTTGGCGTTATTTGTACGTGGAATTGAGGTAAAGTTGAAATAGTTATTTTCTCAAAAACCGCTCTAAATTTTTTTTCTCGGATATAGTAAAGAAATATTTTAAAATAGCGCAGTTCTCCTTTCCGGCAAACCCATGGTTTTTTATGATAGCAAACAATTAACGCCTAAAACTACAATATTTATTATAGAGAATTTTTCTTGATGAAATATTTTTAAAAACGTTTTCGCGAATTTTTTATCTGGAGCAAATTATTTTTTTTTAATGACTCTTGACTTTTTACATTTTTTCTTGCATAGAGAAAAGTATGCTTATAAAAATTCCTTAGGTCTTATTTTTGTTGAACACTCACTGTTGAAAATTGCAAACGTTACGAATAATGAGAATGAATGTGCTGTTGTAGTTATACTAGTTGGTTATATTTCAATACTTTCTCTAACCTTCCATAGGGGAGTTGGTGACACATGGATGTATTCAACTCTTCTACCAGAGTGATTAAAAAACCTACATTTGCGAAACTTAACTTCTTGAAAATGGAAATAGAAATGTGATTTTGAATCTGCTTCTGTACTGTCTATCCTCTCTATAGAATAATTACTCACTCTAGTTCAAAGGGGTCGAAAAGATTCCATCCTTTGCTACGACTGCAAGAACCCGCCCAGGCGGCGCACGGCGGCGGCGGCGGCGGCGGCTGGCGTCAGGGCTATTCTTGGCGTGCCGCGCGGGTTGCGTCGCCGCCCCTGGCTCCGCGTGCAGGGCGGGCGCGGGGTCGCAGGTCGCCGCTATCTGATGGAGCGGCCGCCGCCGCTTCCGAGATTAGCGACGCAGGATGGGCTCGTCGCGCCCCGCCCCCGCCCCCGCCCCCGCCCCCGCGCGCCGCCGGCGGGGTGCGATCGCGTGACTCCCGCTTCGTTTCGGCGCAGATTCTCACGGATCTGGTGGCTCTACGCCGTCTGCAGGCGATGGCGGAACCCATGTCCAGCAGACATGTGTGGAGATGAACAATTCTGAATATTCTTGTAGTGAAAGTGAATTATCTATACGTTTTGAATGCATGTTGGAATTATTAAAATAACATTTGAATTAAAATATCAGGAAGAGAATGGGGAAATAATCGCCAAAATATGATCATTCAAAGAATAGTACATTTCATATTATTGGGGTAAGGGAAGCTCTCTTTATTTCATTACATATTTTTTGTTGTGTACAGCATTAAAGTTTGGATACAACATAAAATGTGACCACAGTGTTAGATATTGAATTCGTTTCATTGGTAGAGAAAGAAAATGTGGCATAAGTGCGTTATAAAGAATTATTTTATGGCATTTTGTGAAGGCAGATAAAATTTAAAGTAAGTGACTGAAAATTTCATTCTGAGGTGCAAGCTTAGATGATATTGTTTCAGTTTATAATATTTAAAGATGTTAAAACCATTAATTTTAATATTATATAATTGCGCTTTCTGACTTTCAACCGTGATTCGCCTACAGGTTGTAAGTTGTAAATACATTATTTATGCCATTCAATACGTATTTTTTGGAAAATAATTGTTAGTCTTCATTTTCATAATAATTACATATTTAATAGTTGTAATGAATTTTATTTGCCTGTTTTTTGAGACTGTAAATATAGCAATACAATGCGTAATCGTTAGAGCCTAAAAAGCGAAACGCTGAATTCTAAGAGAATGTGCAATTTCGCAGTCACGTAATCTCCTAAAACATATGAAACTCTAAATCCTGGGAATAACTACCCGCCTTCGCTGTCAATTGGCCACCCGCGCCGTCAAAGCACCTAATGGGTCACGACGTGAGATTGCTCGCTGACCTCATCCAAGCGGCGGCGTTTTCAGCATTCGCGGCGACGCAAATTCTGAAAAGCGGGAAAACAAAAGCCTGGAGGGGCTGCGTCGGAGCGGAGCCGCGGGGGAGGGAGGGGGCGGGGGCGGGGACGCGTGACCTCCGCGCCGCTCCCGCACCTGCGGCGGACATCGGTTTCCCATCGACGCGGCGGCGTCCCTCGTCTCCGCGTCCACCCACCGCAGGCACGCCGCGCGCGCCTCGCTTGTTTCGCCCATCGGCCGACCCCCCCCCCCCGACCACCGATTGCAAGCGATCGGATCCTTTTACGAGCCACAAAGTAGTCGCGGATGGCCCGTAGATTGTCGCGATTTACAGCCGTGTTCCTTATCCTCTTTTGCATTCTCGGTTTGCTCATCTGCCTGTTATATCCACTGACTGACCGATCAGGATACAATGCTGGTAGTATTCAATTGGCAACCAAAAAATAAATTACTCAGAGTAATAGTTCGAGGCTTTGCATGAAAATGAGTGTTTTCTAATGTTTTCTTAGAGTTGTTTGCGAATAGGTTTTCATATTTGCAGAGAGTTGTATAACAACTGTGAGACTAATCAGCAATCTCTTGAGTTCTTTATCGTATGAAAAAAATGCCATTTTTAACCAAAACACAAACATTTTTATGACTATTCTTCAGTGTAACCAGCAATTTATTGGGCTCTTTATTCTAGGGAAAAAATGCCACATTTTAACCAAAAGAGACAAAAATACTTTTTCAACTGTTCTTCAGTTTCTAAATTGTCTTTCAAATCGATCGTAACGAGGCAAAACATCCAGACAGAGTTCGTTTGCGGAGATATTTCGTCGAGGTGCACCGTTCCCCGCACTTCCCACCCACTGCGCCGTCGCCGTCGCCGTCGCCGTCGCCCCGGCTGGTCGGAGCGCTCGCCTGGGAGCGGGAGAGGTGGCTCAGTGCATCAACTGATGTCTGTGCAGTGCCTCTAACCGAGAGGTCCTAGGTTCCCACTCTTCACGGTGGCAGGATGTTCGACACTAGCTTTTCAGTTAGCTCGAATTCAGTCGCTGTCTGGAGAAGAATTCTTGCGGCAGGTTGCTCTGATCTGTAGTTTTCGGTGGTTTCTCCGATCAACACCAGGCGAATGCCGGAGCAGTACCCTACCAAACGGGCCACGGACCGCGCACGAGCTTTCCTTTCTCTTCCTTGTCCTATCCTCTCCCCTAACACCCACACACTTACACTAACATACACTACACTACCACATATTCCGCGAGACCCGTCGGGAGCGTAGAGCTTGTCCCGGCTGGTGGGAGAGTCCTAGTTTGGGGGAAACCCCGCTAGCCGAGAGTAAGTCGGCGCCGGATCTCGCCATCCATCGAGGGAAGAACACCGCCACCTCCCGCAATAAAACGTGCACATTACTGACGAAATGAATGACCTCAGTAGTTGACGCACTCGGAATCACTAACAACGAACCAACCAACCCCGCGTGGGGGCGTCGCCCGCGAGGCCCCGAGCGCCGCGCTGCGCTGCCGGTCGCGCTCTGCGACTAACGAGGCCCATTGGTCGGCGCCCTGGGGCCAAATCTGTGCGCCCGCTCAAGCGGATAGATGCTGCCCACGAAGGACCCCGCTGCGAGGACATGGCTGCGAGATACTTGTGGAGATATTGAAAGCGAATGAAGGTTCTTAAGAAGTGGAGGGCGGAACAATATGGGCTCTAATTTTCCGATGTAGAGTTTGTGGTCGATTTCTCAATTAAAAGGAAGAATGACTCGAAAGAGGAAATAAAAAAGGATTTATTAGACTGCTGTAGAATATTAGTCCGTGAAATGTTATTTAAAATGTCAAAAGATAGTACAATAAAAATTAATATTCATTTAATAGATGATAATGCTGTAGTTAGATAACACTAATACATGTTTCATTGCACGAAGATTAGACCACTAGGAGATTGAGAATCCTTAATGGAAATTTGGCCTTATATAATCTAATTTTACAGCGTTCTTTTTAATTCCAATATGATATTGTACTAAATACTATTTAAATTATAAGTTTGTTTCAATAAATATAAATAATATGAGCCTACTCCTAGGATGCTAAAGCAAAATACACGCATCAACGACGTTCAAGATCGGAGGTCAGATGGATTTCGTACGCCCGAGTGATGAAAACAAAGAAACGAAATCAAATATTCCAATTCCATGAAACAGTAAATTAGATTTCCTTCAAAAAAATTTTCTTTTTCAAAATGAAATATAGTTAGCGCATTGTACCTTCACAAAGACGAACAAATCCTGCGCGTTTTGCAGCATCTCAAGGCATGCAAAAAGCACGGGGATGGAGACGCCACAATAACTTCCTTCCTAACCAAACTTCCTTCGATATTTTGTCGAGAAAAAGAAACAACGGGCGAGGTCAATAACGGATCTTGCTTGTATCGCCTCTTGTAATAGGCTTTAATCATGCACTTTTGAGGTGCGGCAAATATAAGATTCCAGAATTATATGTAAGTAAACTATGAAGGCTACACGTAGGAATCTCCTTGGAGAGGGGAAATTGACTCTAGAAGCGCAGAGGCTCTCTGAATATAAGAAAATCTTCGTTTGCGGATTCTCATTGGTCAATATTTACCACGTAATTGACGCCCTTTCCGTGTGACGCAGTGGTAATCAACTACCACCGATACTCTACGCGAGACATATTTTACAACGGAAAGGACGTTTCGTCTAAACGTCAGCTATGGAAATGGTTCAGCTGCCATTCGATAATGTAGCACATGCACATTTCAGGTGGAATTTGTTTACCAGCGGTAGAGTAAGTAAACAGTCGTAGAAGCATGACGAAGAGTGTAAACACAATTTTCTGGTTAAATTATACATTGAAGACGAAAAACATTTATTGCCTTTCGTATTCGGCATGACGAAACGTAACTTGTTCAATTGATGAAAGAAGACGTAAAAATGTGAGAACACAACAAAACACCATTAGCTGTAGAGGTGAATGTTGTGCACAATAGTAAAAATCGAAATTTGATACGTCGCTTAGAAGCCAAGAAATCACATAGTGTTAGTTCCAGCAATGGTCAACGCCGCCATAGCGCACCATCGTCGCAAATTTTCTTTATTACTTTATTACCGACAGCTTATTAATAAAGCACAAAACATTAACTGAACGCTTGAGGAAATGTAGAGAAAAGAACCGTGGAAAGAGTTCTTTATCCCACAATAGTACATTATGAAACGATGATGTAATGATGGGTATTAATACACGAGTGTAATATTACGATACGAAAGAGTGTCATAAACTCCACACCAGTGTATTAATACCTATTATATCAAGTTTCATACGGTACTTTTTCTACGACTTTTATTAGTTAAACTTTTACATTAAATGTTCTCGTGGCAGTTAACATGCAGAATTCCGGCAAGGTCACCAAACGGATAGCACCCTAACCCTACTGTCGCATGCTGCCGCAGGTGGCCGTGGGTACCAGTCCGCCTGCGAGGGCGTACTGCGCTAGTCAAATAGGATCAAAGTAAAATTAAGATCCAATTTATTTTAAATAATATTTCACGAAAAAATAACTAATAATAAAAGAAATTAAAACTGACAAGCATACTATAATATCAAACGCAATTTTAATGTACATAATCGAACGAAACATTTATTATATTCTTACAGAACGATTCTCAATGATTAATAAAATGGCAATACTTGGTCTATAAACTTCTCTGTGATTGGTGAAGAACCAGTATCACAATGAAATGTGTATCGTAATGAGTATCGTTATGCTGCCAACAAATGACAGCATTGTAGAATGAGAGTAGAAAAAGCATTATTGTACTGCGCAAGTGTTGGTCTTGCGCATCGCGCGGAATGGACGGGCGCGCGTTGGCGCCCGCGAGAGGAGTCGCTCTGCGGCGCGGCGCGGGTCGTTGCTCCTCCGCGCGCGGGGGCGTGGCGCGGCGAGGCGAGGTGCAGAGGCCCACGCGGAAGCGCGGGCGCCCTGCATCTGCGCCTGCGCCTGCCCCCTCTCTCCCCCGCGGCGCGCGCATCGGGCCCCGAAATGAAATACACGGAGAAGAGCAGTCGTAAAAAAAAAAAAGGTTTCATGATTTTATAAGTCACTGTAACGTCAGTTATTACACACGTTTTTGTAATTAATTTACAGTGTATTATTGTGTCTTTACTTAAAAATTTGTATTAAAAAATCATAAGCTAATTTACAATAATTAATTTGAATTAATGATCGTAAAATAATGGTGATTATTATTATTAGTATTAGTATACTATTATTTTTTTATTATTACATTTCAGTTCACGTGATTTTATCTTTAATAAATTCAATTTTTTAATCCTTTTTTTAAATTATCGGTAGACGAAGTAGTTGTACACCAATACTGTTCACAGAAGCCTGTTTTGAAACAGGGTGACCGACTTCTGAAAGAAAAAGCAAAATAAATACAGAAGGAATGACGTGACAATTCACACACACACACGCACGCGCGCGCGCGCGTAAATATGTGTGTGTATGTGTGTGGAAGAAAAACATAATACATTCTGGTGATGTATGCGGGTTGCTCGCGGCAAAAAAGGAACTGTGAAATTCGCTTCACAGTTATCAAAAGTTTCACAGTTTCAAAAAATTGCACAGTTATCCTGCGTAATATTCTCAATGCAGATACACTAGCTATTATGGATTTTCAATCATGATAACGGAATTCATCTGATTGGTACACCAAGACTGAGAATTAACAGCATTTCTCGTTTTCGAGCTTTAGTAGGGTACAAAAGGATAGTGGTGATTTCTCAGGGGAGTGAAAATAGGAACGTCCTCCCCACATACGAGTATTTTCTTTTTCTATATGTAATTACCAAATAACATCTTTCCATTACCAAATAATCTCTTTGAATGTTTGAGAGAAAATGTACAATTTTTGAGTTGACATCTACGAGGAAATTTATTTTGATCGAGTTTTGAACTATGCGTGCCTTTAAGCTACGTCAAAACGACCGAAAACAACGGAAATTGCTCTCTGCAGGACCTCTCAGAATCCTCTTGTGAGTTAATCGTCCTTTACTCTCACTGCTGCTCTGGCTTTTCTGGTCATAGCAGCAGTGAGAGTAAAGGACGATTTTAACGGGGCTAAATGACAGGACGAGACCATATCTCCTTTTGAACTGCCATCTGCTGCTGTGTTTTAAACCGATGAATATGTCATGGGCATGATTCATGTTAGGGAGACTAGGATCAAACGAGGACAGAGCAGGCGGTGTAATGTTACAATGTGAGCTGGCGGAAGTCATGGGAAATCCAAACTGATAGATATTTCTTTCTTATCCCTTCGCAAGTCGCCACATGTAATCTACTTTGTAGTAAGTTTCATTTGATTGATGTTTATGCATTATATTTTTTCCTCTTCTTAAGAAACATGCACGCGCCGCCACTGCAATTATAGCGAAAGAGAGACCGCTAAGGAGAGAGGACGGGAAAACCGAGGAGAAGCAGATTGAAGCGACCGGTGGGCACCTGCAAACCGCTTGTGCTGTGGCGTCATGACTCTGTGCGCCCCCGCCGCGGCGTCGCGCCACCGGCCCACGGCGGCGCCACCGGTCTTTCGGGTTGCGCGGCGCGCCGTCTGTGGCGCAAGTGCTGCGGGCGGCCGCCAGCGCCAAAAGAGGAGCGCAGCGCGCAGCGGATACCGCGCTCTGTTCCGGGTCGTCTTCAGGAATCCCTCGGACGGGCGTGGGGGCGGGACATGCCTTCGCCGACGCGATGGCTTGTAGTCATTTGGGACGCTGTTTCATTTCTTTGATTCAGACATTCCCTACATGAGAGATGAGAAACGAGAGGCAGTTGGTTTTGCATTAAAGTAGACAAATGTTAGATTAAGTTGAGACACACGAAATTTGGAAATGATTGGACAAGAAATATGTGATTCAGGAAATATATAGGAAATGATTGGCGGACAAACCGAAAAGGAGCCACCAACGACTTTAATAACCAGTAAACATATTTGCTTGTGACAGTGGGTTCATGCAGTTAGAAGACACCACGACTCGTCAGATCGCGTGTCAGAAGGTTAATGTACTTAATCCAAAATAACTTTACATATTTCGGGACGCGTATGGCATTAGCAATCACAAAATGCTTCTTCTCGTCTTCGATACTGATAGTACAACAATTGTATATTAATTCGTTTTGCACTTGAAAACATTCAGACGAACTTTTTAGTTATGAATAAAAAAGCCTTAAATCGAGTAAGATGTTCATCTTTTTTCGTACATTCCATTATAGGGAAGGTAATACGCTTGAAAATCATTTTGCTCCGACGTTTGTCGCAGCATGACGACCGAAACGTTGACCACTGTCTCGGATGCAGCGTATCGGCACAGCCTAGAATATATTTAAATCGTGAATTTAAAATAGGGTATCATGCGTATTAAAATTGAAATAATATTATATCTACTACTGTGTGTATTTTGAGAAAAACAAAATAAACTTTCGTAAAATTGTTAGTATATCTTTAACTATTATATTGTGAAGGTTTATGATTTTTTCACTTTCCTTCTCTTTATCATCACGTGCTTAAAATGGAAACATTTTGATGTTAATTTTGATACTGTATTATCAAATGTAAAACACCAGCATTCCAATCATCATAAAATATTAATTTTTGAGGTGTACATTCGCAAATAATGTATATGACATTATTTTATGCGACAGATATTAAACACAACATTAAACTTCCGCTTATCGAAAGGGTAACACATTTTTACGCAAGGTTTTGATGAGTAATGCAGAAGTAGAGTATTATAAATCTATTCTTCAGTTACAGGCAGCGCCATCTGGATCGCTCAACCTTAGCGACGAGCGATGGTGTTTATTATGTTTATATATATTCACATATTTAGTTTCAGTTAATTCAATGTTATTGAACAGAAGAATGTATTGTACGTTGAGTTATTCAATATGTCTTATCATTAATTATCAATCCTCATAACATTCTTTAATAACCATATCAAGTTATAGCATAGAGAATAAGCGAAATATATACGCAATGGCGTGGAGCGTGGCGCGTGACAATCTTTGGTCCCTTTTCTCAAAGCCTGAGCAACTTTAAAAATAAATTAAATTCCTAGATGTTTATGTGTGTATTATTATATCTTTAATATTATTAAATAATTTAACTTCTATGTAAATGAAGTTATATTATCACTATTATTATTATTATTATAATTATTATTATTATTATTATTATTATTATTATTATTATTATTATTATTATTATTATTATTATTAATTATGTGAAGTGGCGTGCAGTGTTGTGAAGTTGAGGGAAACGAATGTGTAAGAAACACATTAAAAGTAAGTGATTAGCAGTATGGTGAGGTGAAGTGAAGTGAAGTGAAGTGTGGTGAGATGGAGTGCTATGAAAGCTTGCACGGTGATATGTTCATGTTCATTTGTGAAGTTTGTAAATTTTGTAAAATTTTGTATAGTTGTTAAGTTCTGTAATGTTTAGTTAGTGTATTCTGCCACCAAGTTCTCAAACTTATTTGCAGAATTAGTAATAAATCTAATATAATCTAATTGTTATCAGTTCTTTCCAACTGGAGAAATAGCAACTCGTTGGTGTCCAGAAATTCTTCGCGTCCTCACGGTTCGAAAGTCGAGCCTCGTGTTGGCGCGTAGAGACCATGTTCCTTTCTCTTTTTTCAGCATGTGCGATGCGCCGTGAGTGGCGGTGGTGTGAACTCACCGCATCTGCAGGAAGTGTCACCTTCGGCCGCGCTGCATCCAAGGCCGATGACGTTTGCAGCCCTGCGCTGCGTTGCTGACGCCGCATTAGGGCCCAGCGAGGTGTTGTAAGTGTTGCCTTCGCGACGCTCATTTGTTGGAGCAGCGAGTGGGGAGGTCGTGCAAGAATGCAAAGGATCGGAATACAAGATAATTAAGCAGAAACGGCATTGACTAAGGTAAACAAGGAATGCTCTGGGAATTAAATTACTTCAAATACATAGATAAATTTCAATCAATGCTTAGTTTGTGTATAATATGACTTTATAAAATAATCTACGTGTAAGAAAGTGTATTGGTGTAGTTGTGGAGCATTTTACATTTACAGTGTCTTTTTTTAGTTGTATCCTAGACTAGCTGAAGCACATGGCGTTGCCCGGGCATTTATTAGAGTAAATTATTTACAGCCAAGAAGAGGAGTTCCGTTTATTCATGCCCTGCGGCGGGGCCGACTCTATGCTATTATATCCCTGCCTCGCCCTGTCCCGTCCAGCTAGCCCTGTCTGGTCTTGCCACCTATTTGGAAATATCCGTTCTACCTAGATCACGCTCCTAGTAAAAAAAGTTTACATTTTTCTTAATGGGAGTTTAAGCTCCCAAATATTGCTCACTTTATAACTAAAACAATAAACAAATCTAAACTACAAATTGAAATACTTGGAGATTTTCCATTTTATCAATTTGAACATGAGGGTTGTGTAAATAATCAAACTGAAAGTCATAATGAAAAGCTGCTCTACTTCTTAGAGAATTATTCAAATTTTCCTTCCCCCCTTGCAGTATTATTTTCAATGGTGTGAGTGTTCTTCAGTAAGATGATCTTGCCTCCGAGTAGCCGGTTCAGAACTTTTACAGATTGCACATCTCTTAGCTCTTGTTGTCTGTTTTGACAAATGTGACTTTCGTTTCGGAATTGTTTCAAACAATTTCATGTTTACAAATTTCTGTCAATCAAGAGGTTGTTTAGAAAGTATACATCTATATACAATATCTTCATATTGTACATTACTGTATATTCTGTACTGTATATTATTGTGCTTTTTAGTCTCTCAACCTACCTCAATTTTTAAACACTTTCAAACTCACAATGTTTTTGCCACTGTTTGTATATGACACGGACAAAGGACAATGCATGTACATTGACGTTCTTTACTACTTTGGTTAGGCTTTCTTTCAAATGTTCCACCAACGTTCTGAACTTACAAATCACCAACGTTCACAAAAAGATATAATTACGTCATTCTCTGGGGCGCGCAGCTAAACTGTTGACATTGATGCACACATGGATTTGCGATGTAAACCTAGGAGAAAAATCTCCAGAAAAGTCATTATTTTGTAAATATATTAAGGTTTATGATTGTAAATCATTGCCTATAGAACTACAGACCTTTATAGGGCGCTAGCACAAAAGATTAATCGGTATTGGTTCAGTGAATTTAGAGATTATTGTTCTTTAAGTCAAAGCATGTCTGTTTTTATATATTAGAATAGATAAGGCGCATTGAAGAGAGATGACTTCTTTTTAAATCAGTCTATTCCAAATTCATTGAGTCCGAGTAAGTACATGTGTTATTCGCATGTTTATGTGCTATTAATAATAGATGCCCCCTTTCAATTGTAATAAATATATTTGATATATTTCGAAATGCTTTACTTAAAAAAATAAGCCACAAAATGGAAAAAAATTGGCAAAATTCAAATGACAATCTTCATCTAAACTAGATGAACATTTTCCCATGAAATACGGACGTATCTCCTAAAAATAAGGCAAGGGAAAGGATAGATTCGAGTGGAGACGAGCAAATTCGCGAGGAAGGGGGATGAAGGCGGGGCGCGGCTGTGTGATAGCTAGTGACGAGCAGAGCCCCTGTGGCTCCCTCAAGCTTCCAGACGACTGGCAAAGCGAAGCGACACGTCGCAGTGTGTGAGCATCATTCTGTGGTAGTGAAACTCTCGGGATTAGAATCATTCTTTCGTGAGTACACCGAATTGGTAAACGGGAGAAGTATGAACATCCATTTTCATCGCCAGATTAATTGCAATCGTTACACACATTGGAAAACTGCCACGCATGCGATTTGTCAGTCCTTACCTAGAAACCTCAATTTTCGACATATTTTAAGAAATGTTAAGTATTATATGAATTCATATTTGATATTCTCAAGATTGTGTTAGTCCCATTTTTCCACGTACTAATGAGACGTTTACATTTTATTTTACTCTTCAGCATTATAAGCTTATAAATAAACTCCTCTAATTTTAAATGATGACTTTAAGAAATATTAGTCCATAATTTTACTTCATCCATTCTCGATCCGACCAGATTTGAATGTGCGTACGCCGCGTCCTGTGCCAGGCGTTGGGGTGGGGGTGAGCGTTATGGCCTTTCTCGGTGAAGAGGAGCGCGCCGCCTCGCCGCCTGGGGAGGCGCTGAGTCAGCGGAAGCGGTGACGTCACGTGGCTTCCGGTGGCGGGCCGCAGGTGCGCACCCTCCCGACGCCCGCACTTCCTCCCGCGCGACAGCCTCCGGGGCTGGCAGGCGCTCCGCAGGGGCTCAGCGCGCTGCTTCATAATTTACCATCGCCCGAAAGAATGTACCAGGGTCACTCGAATAGTAATGTCTCTTAGTTTTTCTACTTGAAAAAAATTAGTGAAATGAAATATTTGAATTTAAAAAACTTTTCTTCTACAATTCACCCTAGTAATAAATTTCTACATCAACATATGGCAGCACAGCAGACGTTTACAAAAAGGCCGACATCGATATTTGTAAGAGACTGTGTTGTATGACTGAATTCTTGAATGAAATGGATTACAATTATACAAGTTGCATGTGAGGCATTACGTTTTTAAATGAAAGTGGATAGCATTATTTTGTGCTACAATCCAATACTACATACATGTACAGATCTTGATAAATATGAAACTCTTCAATTAAATTCCAGAAACGATTAAAACTGTGTTCACCCTGAATAGTGATTACATTGTTCCAGAATGTGGAAACCTCATTTGTTTAGCCTTAGACTATTCTGAACGACGTGAAACGAGAATATTTTGAGGGAGTTTTTCGTGGAGTGTATGTGTTGTATTTATCTGTTGAAACTTGTATACAGTTTGTGTGTGTGTGTGTGTGTGTGTGTGTGTGTGTGTGTGTGTGTGAATGTGTGATGTACTCGCAAGAGTTCAGATAGTCATCGGTTTAAGTGGCTATCAAGTTTAATCACCTGCCTTAATCCTAGCAGCAAATACCGGCTGTACCCAGCGCAACAATTGTGGCCAGTTCAGTCACTCGGTCTGGGAGAACGTAAACGTCGTGTCCGAGTCCTGACGGTGGCACATTTTAGACTCCAGCTTCATTACAACTTCGAATTCAGCCTATGTCTGGAAGAGAAACGTAGCGGTTTGCGTAGCCGTAGAGAAACGCTCCGATCAGTAGTTTTCGCGTTTTTCCTAACAAAATCAGGTGACTACCGCAGTAATACCTTAAAACGGGCTACGCACGTTCTTTCTCTCCTCTTTTTGCTCCCCTTCTCTCGTCTTACTCACACACACACACACACACACACACACACACACACACACACACACACACTGGCATGCTTTTCAGCAACATACGCGTTGGGAATCCAGTCGGTGCTTAGAGCTTTGCCAGCTGGAGCAGTAGCCCTCTGGTGGGAGACACCTGGAGAGAAACCTGCAAGACACAGTATAGGTTGTCGCCTGATGTGATTCTAACGGGAGATAAAAGCCGCCACCTCCAGATTTTTCTACACTTTCGGAACTAATGGCTAAAGCATATTAGATCATCTCACAATACGCGAGTAAGCACGCAAACCAATATATTTCCATATTAATAACCTGTTGAAATGACTTACCAATTTCTTCCAGTGTATCTTGTGTCAAATAAATACCATTTTATCACCCCCATACGTATGCACAGTACCGATTCAGCTAGTGAACGCCTACCGTTCCCTGAATTTGGAAAGCCCGGTGATAGTTCGAGATTTCAAGTAAACACTCAACTGAACGACGGGGCGTCAGGAGTGTTTACATACTTCTGGAATAAACCACGTGACAACATAGACAACATATTGAGCAGATTTGCGAAACCTTCAGCAGTCAATGTTGAGCTGTGCCATCCCAAGCACACTCTTTCAAAATGAATGTATACAACATACAATGTACACACTCGCAAAATCTGGCTAATACGCACATTATGCTCCGCCATATTGTACTTCCCCCTGCTCTACTCCAACCCGTTATAATCCGCCCCATTCTTCTCCGCCCCGTTATATTCCGCCCCAGGACTTAGAACTTATCCCGGCTGGGGCGATGCCCCGCTGATGGGAGGTACCTGGTCGGGGAAAGCCCGCAAGTCGACGGTAGATCGGGGCCGGATATCCCTCCGGTCTACTTCCTCCGTTCTACTTCGTCCCGTTCCACTTCGCTCCATTCTACTTCGCACCATTCCACTCCGCCCCGTACTACTCCACTCCGTTCTACTCCATCCCGTTCTCCTCCACTCCGTTCTCCTCCACTCCGTTCTACTTCGATGCGTTCTACTCCGCTCCGTTGTACTCCGCCCCGTTCCACTTCGCCCTGTTTTACTCCGCCTCGTTCCACACCACTCTACTTGGTCTACCACCCGTTGTACTCCGCCCCGTTCTACTCCGAACCGATCTGTTTCACTCTGTTCTATTCCACCTCACTACTCCACCGCGTTGTACTCCTCTCCATTCTACTCCGCATCGCTCTATTCCGCACCGCGTTGTACCGCAACGCTTTGCTCGGTCCCCTTTTCCTCCCCATACTTTTGTTTCTGTTCCCGTCGCCCATGCTTTCCTTCCGCTCACTAACAGCCAGATCTCCGAATTTAACTTTTTCATAGAACCCACCTGCGACTCCATGCCATTGGCCATGGACTTAAACATAACACAGGTCAACAAAAAGAAAGTTTCAAAAAACTTTTTAAATAATTATAGCAGATTTATATAGTTTTTTGGATGCTGTATTCGCATCTGAACTCTGTTCGTTTCCACCACCCAGAGTTTAGTCAGAATTTAATCTAGTAAGATATGGAAAAACATGTTAAATACTTGTAAGCAATAAAAATTTAAAGTAAATGGCTTTTAAAATGCTTTACTGTATTTAAACATACAAAAATGGCTTTATATTCTTAACATTGCATTCTACATAGGTGTTAAGTGCTTATTGGCGGATATTTTCTGTGTCTCTTTTCTTTAAAGCTCCTGATACATCTTTTTCTCCTATGCGCTGTTTGCTGACTCTCTCAGTGAAGTACCCAACAGCCTCATCAGGTTGGTGTTTCAGCGTCGCTGATAACGTTTTCCCATCACTTGTTTATCTTGAGAAAAACGCTCACCTTGTTCTTCACTTTCCTAAATAGTCCGGAAACTTCGGTTCGTCACTTTCCTAAATTGTCGTCATTCTAACTTCCTGCATTTCATACGTTTCTAGCGACTCAGACCTGCATTTTTTTGCATATACAGAAAAAAATGTTAAAATATGAACAAATGGTGGGTGATACGACATTTTAATGTTATTTTTGGAATCAACTCACATAAAACGATAAGAATTAGGTGAACACGCACAAAAAGTTTTTTGGTCTTTGGCCTGTATAATCCGAGGCTATGGCAAGGTTTCTACGTTCCGCCTCCAGCCAGACTTTGCTATCGCTCCATTTATACGAGAAATTCCTTTCGCGATATGCATAATCATTTTATATTCTTCAGTACTTTACCAAATCATTATTGAGTTATGGTATCCTTTACATAACAATCCCCGTAATTATTTTACATTAAACAAGTCTCAAATTTCATGAGTGATCATTAATTAACTTGTTTTGATTTTAATAAATGTTGCTGGATCACGGAGTGCTTATGTAAAAAAGAACTAATATTGAGAGATCTTCTGATAGCATGTTGTGAGGCAATGGTTTATTAGCGTGATGCGGTAAAACACGAAGAAATTGAATGTGTCTAAGTGGCGTAGCAAAAGCAAATGACTGTGCGGTTGCGTAGAAAGCGCCTGCGGGGCCTTTCAAACAAGAAGGGATTGTGATAAAGAGGGAAATGTGTGTGCGTGGAGGCAAATGTGCCAAGGCCGCGGGGCGGAGCGGAGCGGAGGAGCCGAAGGAGCGAAGACGCCTCGTGCGCAGGCGCAGGCGCAAAGTGGGCAAGGGTCACGGCATGCGCATGCGCGTCGCCGCTTCCCCTTGGGGCAGCCGCTCGCGGCCTCTGCACTTGAAGCGCTCCGAGTGAGATGGCTTTCACCCGAGGGGAACCACGCTTGGAAGGAGACCGTGTGAAATTGTATTATTAACTGGCAATGCGCTGAGGCAACAATTGATTTAGAACCCTTCAGCTTCCGCTGAACTCTAAGCCTCTTAAATTCTCTTCTGTTCATGAGATCATCGCGTCACTAGAACTTCATTTCCCCTACTAATTTTTAACACCTTGAGGTACATAACTAGTATTGATTCTTGTTATTCATGGTATAATTTATATTAATTTTTCATCATCAACATAAAATAAAACTTAAGCCTTAAAACAAAATATCTTAGTGATTGAATTCTATTGGAATATTCAAAATGTACCCTGAAGTGCTAGAGAATTGTAAAAACGTTCATTCACATTCATTGAGTGTACAGCACTTGATGAAACAGAGGATGATAACACAGATATGCAGCAACAAATACATTCCGTGCCATGAGCATAACCACGAGTCAGTGTTCGAAGATTATTTCGTGAAATAGAAATATTTTTTCAAATTATTCTTTATTCAAATGCTTTTACGCATTTTTATTTATTTTTCCATCATTGATAGCCAAAATTTTTTATTAAGCTTAAAAGGCGTTTTGTATTTTAAATTAGAACATTTTGTTTTAGAATTTGGCATGATTGGTGCATTTTCCCCAATGTAGGAAGGAACAATTGTTACCGATCACTCCATCTCCAAGTTGGATCTATGAGCCTTGTAATTTGATTAATTAGCGTTTCAGACCGCGTCAACTGACATGGTCAAAACTCCAATGAGTGTAGTGCGTTTTTATCACATGAGGTGGTAGTGGTGATGGTGATCTTTTCCCGCTGGATGGTGACATCTCGGCCCGGCCTACACTTATTCTTGCAGATCTTCTCCCAACCAGGTATATCCCATTAGATGAACACCACCTCAGCCGGGTCAAACTCAAAGCTCTGGTTTCCCGATGTTTAATAGTGTACTGCTTGTAAGTGTAAGTGTCGGTAAACAAAGGGTGAGAATAGGTCAAGGACAAGGAAGGAAAGATGGCGCGCGATCCATGACCCGTTTGTTAGGTCACTGTTCCGGCATTCGCTTGGTATTGATCGGAGAACCAGGGAAAACTATCGATCAAAGTAGCCGACCGCTGGAATTCTCTTCCAGGCACCGACTGAATAGGACCTAGATATCCAGCTAAAGTCGAGCATTCTACCACCGTCGGGACTCGAACCTTAGGACCACTTAGTGTCATTCGTTGATGCCCTGAGCCTGTCCTTGTAGTTGGAAAGTAATTTCGGCATGGCTGCTGGATTGGTGGCGTGCGTTGAATGGAGTGGAGTGGAGTGGAGTTGCGTGGCGCGGCGCGGCGCGGTCAAGGCGGCGGTGCCGCGGCCTGTTTGGGAGCGGGGGCGGCGCCGTGAGCAGCGCCTCTGTGTGGCGCTGCGCGGAGTGCGAGGCCTTTTGACACGGATGACATGCGCGCATCGGCGCGGGACTGCCAGGCGACCGCCCCCTGGACGAAGCCTCCGCCACATTAACTTTCAACTCGGCGCGGCGCTGCCTCCGAATTCTCTTCATATAACTTCCAATCACTTACAAATTCGTTTTTTTTTTTTATTACGGGCCATGCACAATCTGTGAATTCAAGAATGGTAGGCTGAGTGTTTAATATCGTAGGAAGTGAATAGAATCAAAAGGGATAATTAAGTAAGTTTTTGTAGGGTTTCTAGATATTTGCATTCATATTTACTGTACATAATATTGTTAAGACTGGAAAATTGATAGTTTGGTCTTGTCCTATTCCCAATTTAAAATGGAATTTTAGGTGTAAGATATTCATAAATTCCTGAAATTGGTGTAACTGCTTTTTAGTGAGTGGGTTGTCCATAAACAAATGATATCATCCATATATCTGTAATAATATGATATTTTCTTGAATAGAGGGTTGACATTATTGAAGAGAATGAATTCACAATTATCCATAAAAAGCTCAAAAAATCATAAATTAGAGCCATCTCAAGATGTATCGTTCACGTGTATTATTTTCCAGTGAAGTTAAAACATTAAATTCAATGCAAACATTAAGTAGTTTAATTAATTCTGATTTAATTATTATAACCAATATTAGGTTTCATAATTAGTTTAATGTATAAATCTTGTATCTCAAGAGGGGGAATAAATTCGTTTTATAAAATGAAACTTTTCTTTAGTTTTTATCGTTTAGTTAACTAAATATGCTGATTGATTCCACGAAAAATCTTTTATTATCTCTATCTTAATAGCACGCGTGGAATTAAAATTACATCGTGCAATTAAAATTCCACATCTACCAATCAGAATTCAGAAAATAAGCCAAATCGTTTAATTAAGAAACTACAATACAGACGTGGCCAAGGTATTTCCAGTCGGCCATGAAACATGAACAAAATATACATCAACGATTACGTACCTACGACAACTACATATAAACAACGAATGAATTAAACTAATTGATGAAGTAAAAGTTAAGTAGCTGACTAGCGAAACAATATAAAATACTTATAATGAATAAATTAAATGTTTTATATGTAAAGTATTTGGTCTTAGGATTACAAATGTAGAAAATGTAAACGCCAGTTGTATTTACTAATTCTAAAAAGTACGCTTCTAAAACTGTGTCAGAAGTGATTACTTTGTTGGTTTTTTTTACTTCCCAATATTTATACATGTTGTATACTCTCTCTCATTCCTGTTTTCACATTTCGTGCGAAGTAATGTTTTCATTACTTTTTCAGGTTATTCTAAATTTTGTCCGCAATATGTTCAGTACCTTCTAAATGCAAGTATTTTTTGAAAACAAACCATTCAAATCCCACTAAATAGATCTTTTACAGAAGAAATACTACGCATCAAATGTAGACCTCCAATGGTATGTAGGTGTGGCTGAATTTCTTAGATTTTAAATTATTCTTAATTGGAAACGAAAATATATTGAACATAACATGTGAATAAAGGGGTATACTCGCATTCGTGGTATATAAGAAAATTCGCTATCATCACACGTTTTCATGAACATGCAAGTATCCCCCTGTTAATTCACTCGTTTCGTTAATTACTCTAATAGGGACACGAATATCTTTAATCTTTTTTACAAGATCAAGATAATTTGTTGGGTCGAATTTAGTCCAATTTTTGAATAAGAAAATCATAAATTTGGAAAGTAGAAAATTCTAGAGTTGGTGAAACTGTCAACTGGTGTAATAGGCCAACTGGTCTAACTTTGTGAGATTTAATGAATCTAAACATTCTTGGACACTATGAGTTATAACCAAGATGTATTTTAATTATTAGTTGTTAGTCAAATTACAAGATAAAGGGTGTTACTTACTATTTGATTGTAAGAAGGGATAGTGTATTTTTTTATGGAGAGAAAATCATTCTCCTTTAAGATTGATTGCACTTCTATTCTTCTTGTTTTATAACAGAGGTATAACCTTGTTTATAGATACCATTACTGCAAACGTCATTGAGAATGGAGAAGTTCTTCCCGAAACTAGTTTGAACAGGATATAATACATTAAATAAAATAGTTTCATATTGTGGTCAAGATTCTTTTACTCATTTATCTTCAGTATAAACTTATTCCTTCATGCCGACTATTTGGTAGGTATTGTACCTTCATTAGAGCTAAAATACTATAGATTGTTTCCTTTCATATTTATGTAAACCGTACTAACAAAAAATACCTACATTTCAGAAAACACATTAATTTCGTGTGAACTAATTTGCGTAGTGTTTACATTTTATTTGTTTGTTTTTAATTGTTAAAACATTTTTGTTTGCATTCTTATTCAAATATGATAAATTTCTCACGCATATTGTTTTACTGGAATATAAACAAGCAAAAATTAATTTCATAATACGCCAGTAAAGTGGAAATAAATCATTTCTCGCTGTGGGATTTTATCTTTATTGTAATTTAATTGTAAATAGTTTAGTTATACTCGATGACCACCCAAGGTGAACTATTAATAAGCCCGTTTCTTCTCTATTTTTCGCGCATTTATGAGCCAGTGCGCATCGCATTGTTCGTGCTCCCAAAGGCCTCCTGGTTCGTGAGGCGCGCTTCCGAGCGATGGGCGCCCGGAGCTTCGAAGCCGCGTTAACCCTCGTGCCAGACAATCGGCGTCTTTCACGAGAAGGGACTATGTTAGGGAGTGATATATGGACGCAGTAAATGCTGGCAATTTAATATACGATCTCCTACGCGCTCACGAGATGCAAAGAGAGGAGAGCGCGCTTGTTCGAGAACTGCGGCGGGACGAGGTAATAGCGAGCGCTATGACAGCTGTGTAGGTTGCTCGTAGGCAGCCATGTGAATCGGCGCGAGCATCTTCCAGGATTCTACCGCTTACTGCGTTTCTTGGGCTGAAAAGCTGTGTCTGCAAATGGTTGATGTACTTGTAACAGACAAGGGATTTATCAAAAGAAATGTGCGAATTCAATCAACACGTAATTACACGAACTGTGGTCTCATAAACGTCTTGCTTCACATTTCCCTGAGACGTTTTACTTGAGAAAATCGAGACGATTTGAACTGTTGGCGCTTGGTGGCATACGCCGTAGGACACCGTTTCACACAAATCTACGAGAATATCCCTCGTCATAAATTCAGAGCGCTATGCAGCACCATTGAGAAACTTTTTTTAAATTGGTTATTTAAGATCGCATCAACATCTAGGTCATTAGCGACCACTATTGGTGTTAACGGCATGGTAACTATGAAGATGAAACGATATGGTGATGATAAGGGATGAAAGGAACACAAATACAACCATGCCCGAGGCGGGACATGAACCCGCGATCCTTCGTTCCGAGATCACTACGACACTACTGCCTCAGCGATCTCGGCCACCGGGCCGACTGAGAAATTTTATTGTGAATTATTTTCTGCATGTATGGAGGAATCAATTCGTAAATTCATATTGAATGATATGTTATTAGTAAGGATAGCTCCCGATTATCACTACATCGAGAGATCCTTGCGCAAATCCGCTTTGAGGGAGACAAATTGCACATGCGATGGTGGTGGTTCGAAGCCCGGTGGCCGGAGACGAGTCACCCCCGCGCCTCCGAGAAGGCGAGCGCACATCCGGGAGATGTGCTGCGTCCGCAGCCTCCTCGGGAGTCCGCCCTCGAGCGGCGGCGGCGGCGCGGGGGCGGCGCGGGGGCGGCGCGGGGCGGCGCGGGGCGGCCCACAACGCCTGCAGATGCCCGGCCTCTCGGACAAAGGCGGCCTCTGGCGGCGGCGGCGGCGGAGCGGTGCCAACGGCCCAAGATCTCCAGGGACGAACGACGACGCGCTCTCTTCTCTCCCTTTCCACCGGCAAAGGTGGCTCAACTGATGTCCCTGCAGCGCCTCTGACCGGGCGGTTCTAAGGTTTCACTCCCGAAGGTGGTAGGATTTTCGACTCCAGCATAGATAAGCCGAGTTCAGCTGCTGACTAGAGGAGAATTCTAATGGCCGGATACTCTGATCGGCAGTTTTCCGTGGTTTCTCTGATCAATACCAGGCGTGTGCTGGAGTAGTACACTAACAAACGGGCCATGGACCATGCGCCATCTTTCCTCACCCTTCCTTGGCCTATCCTCACCCCTTACTTACACACACACTCACTGCGCAACACTACCACACTTGTTGGGAGACCAGTCGGGAGCTTAGAGCTTTTCCCGGCTAGGGCGGTGCCCCACTGGAGGGAGATACCTGATTGGGAAAAATCCCAGCAAGCCGACGTAGGTCGGCGCCGGATCTCGCTAGCCAGCTGGGAACATCCCCGCCAATCTCACGATAAAAACATGCACTACACTTACGGGAATAATTGTCTTATTAGTTGGCTCGTCCGATATCACTACTGAAACAATTAATCCCCCTCTCTCTTTCTTGATGTCTCTTTTCTCCCTTTCTTTCTCTACCTCTTCTCCTCTCTCTCACTCTTAGTCTCCCAATATACATGTAGGACTCGGTCTTTTCTAAAACCCTTGTCAGTGTCTAGCGTTTTCGTTCTTATCAGGGATGAATGATTTTGATAGATGGATCATCTTCGTGGTTTTTATTGAATATTTCGTGTTTCCCGGAGCGTCTACTTTTGTAGTCATTAGTCCCGTAAGTGAAACGCATGTTTTGTCACTATATGTGGAGGTGTTCTTATCCCGCTGGTTAGTGAGATCCGACGCCGATCTACACGTCGATTGGTTGGTTGTTAACGATTCTGGGCACAAATACTATGGGCATTACTTCCGTAAATGTAGTACATGTTTTCTCCTCGGGAGGTGTCGGTGATCTTCCCCCGCTGGATGGCGAGATTCGGCGCTGATCTACCAACGTCTAGCGGGGTTTACCCCAACCAGGTATCTCCCACCATCGGGGCACCGCTCCAGCCGGGCAAGTTCTAACAATAAGTCCCCGACTCGAACCTAGAACCTCTCGGTCAGAGGCACTGCAGTGACATCAGTTGATGCCCAGAGCCATCTCTCCCGGTCTACACGTCGCCATGCATGGAATTACCTTCTCCAGGTATCCTCCTCGGCGGGGCACCGCGCCAGCCGGGAGCTCTAAACTCCTGACCGCTCTCCCGACATGTGTGGAAGTGTGCAGCATGTAAGTGTAAGTTTGTGTAAGTAAAGTGTGAGGATATGACAAGGAAGGAAAAACAAAGTCGGGCGTGTTCCGTGACCTGTATTTAAGGACACTGCAATGCTGCTGCATTTGCCTGGTATTGATCGGAGAAACCGCGGAAAAATCGGAGAAACCACGGAAAACGCGGAAAACTACTATAGTAGTTGGTCGCTAGAATTTTCCTCAAGAAAGCGGCTTGACTGACCTAGCTATCTAGCTTGTGTCGAAAATCCCACCATCGTCGGGATTCGAACCCTCAGACACTGCAGTGACATCAGTTGGTTCCCTATCCCACCTAAGCCGTTCATCATGTTCGTGCAATTTGTGTGTGAAACATTGCTTAAAAGTAAACATTGGTGAAGCAAGGGAAACGAGAGAACTTTGTGAAATTTGTACATCGATAAATAGCGATTTGAAATCTAGTACCAAGGTGAAAAGGTAACGGATGGATCACCACAACATGGATCGCCCCCGAGCCAGGCGTTGGAACACGTTATTACGCTGCTAGGGGAACCACTAGAGCACCTACACTTTCCCGCGGAGGTTAGAATTTTTGTGCCCGAAAGTCCAGGGGCTGGGCCAGTTTGCTTTCAGTCATGCATACAAATCTATCAACATCATCATCGAATAATCCTGTTTCTCGTAATTTTCGTTTTCCTTAGGAGCTAGCATTGCGTGTGATGAAGGAAGGTCGAGCGCGCAGTAAACACAAGGCCTCTGCCTGTCCTTGAGCGTCTGACGGAGAAATTGTATACGCAGTATTGGAGATGATTAATGGAATTATTATTATTATTATTATTATTATTATTATTATTATTATTATTATTATTATTATTATTATTATTATTATTATTAGCTACCCGTTTGTGTGAAGCCTTGGAAAAGTGAGTGAACGAGAAATTATAATTCCAACAAATACTAGAGCAGAAGTTCTTGGGAGGCTTCCTCAGAAATACCATGTTTATCTCGTATTGTCAAAACTACCTCCATCACCAGTATTCGTATTTAAAGTTCAGGAACAGGTCGTATAGTTCAATGATCAAAACTGCCGCTACAAGAATAGCAAAGGATTACCTGCACAGATACACTGCGAACTTCTGATACTTTCGAATTAAGCATTTGATTTTACATTATATATCTTGTTTTTTTCGAATCATTATATAGATATCATTCAAATTTACCACAATAAAACAACTTTGTCCCTTGACTGCAAATGTAATGGCTGCGAATGTAATGGAGGAATCGAGATGACTTTGTTGTGAAAGTGGTGTCAACTGCGCTCACCGATGCAGTGACTGAGCGGCGGGTCCTAGGTTTCGAGTCTCAACTGAGGTGCATTTTCGATACTCACTAGTGCGGTCGAATTCAACGACTGTATGGAGGAGAATATTTCGAGGAGAATTGTAGCGTCCGTCTGCTCTGATCGGTAGTTTTTTGTAGTTTCTCCCATAACCCCAGGCCAATGCCGTAGCAGTACCCTAACAAACAGGTCCGCCCGCAATCTTCCCTTCTTCTTCCTTGTCCTATCCTCACCCTTTACTAACACTTATACTTACAAGCACTACAGTACCCCACATGTCAAGAGGCAACTCGGGAGGTTAGAGCTTGTCCCAGCAGGGGGGCGGAGGTGCCAGGTTGGTGGGAGATGCCTAGAAGGGGAAATCCCTCCAAGCCGACATGTAAGTCGGTGTCGGATCTCATCATCAAGCGAGGGAACATCACTGCCCCCATGCTAAAACATACACAACACTTACGGGACTAACGTAGTTAGCAGATGACGCGCCCGGAAACATCAATCAATCAGCCGAAAACACCAAGTACACACGCGCAACTGCGATCGGAGGAGCCGGTTCGTTTGGTCCTCGCAGACGGCGCAAATTTCGCACTGTGCGGAGCGGCGGCGGCGGCGGCGGTCCGACCGCGGTGGCGTCAGCGCGTCCTTGGCGGACCTTGAGGGAGGCGGGGGCGGCGGCGCGTTGAACCGCCGGGCGGCGGCGTCGGCGGCGGCGGCGGCTGCTGGAAGACGGTGACCAGTGGCCCCCGCTGCGGCGGCAGACGCTCACGGCGCACGCGGATTAGCACAACACAGAGTCAGCTTTTGAAATGGGTGGAAGAAATATTTTTGAAAGAAACTTCCCTCCACAGACAATAGGAGGAGTAGAACAGTTTTGGCCGCGAAATAAACGGCTCCGCTCAAGTGAAATTCAGTCTTTTCAAATATGAGTTAAGAGAAGTATTCATTTTCTGATGTACCGTATACATAACGATACTATGCACATCAGATGATTCTTTGGAAATAGAACTAGTGGCGCTACAATATAACATAGTTTTTCTCATTATTCACAACTTTGCAATATTTGAAAATTCAGAGACTTACACGAAAGTGTGGCCCAGCGCAATTTTTTTACGCGTTCTTTTTACTATCAGTGGAAAAACTAAAGAAAAAATTTGTAGCTGTTTTTAGAAATAAAATTCAAATTGTTTGAAGGGTAACTTTCCCGATACCTACTAATATTTTCAAAACATTGTATCACACCTTATTTAAAAAGATATCTTTGGAAAACAGATCTCCTTGAGGAAGAAAACAGTGTCTTCAATATTATAGTTGTAGAAAGGCGCCGAAAATTTGAAATTTTGCAATTTTTGAAAAGTCTGAGAATTGATCGTAAATGAAACCTACAATTTATCAAGCATTCTTCTCCTGTAAAATTGGAAAATGTGGACTAGTCGCCTTTCTGCAGTTACCGGTTCATATATTTCTCTGTACATACATATGTATACGAGAAAGTAAAAATATTTTCTGGAGAGACGACTAAGTTGTATAGCAAAATATTATTTGCCCTGAAGAGTTTAACCTTCTGAATAAAATAGTTGATTTGTAAGTAAATTTGGGTCGTCATTCCCACTCTGAAAATTAGTTTGCTTCTTTGAACATGGAAATCTGACGATTACGAGGGGTAGAAGAAAAATACGAAGGTCATGCTCCACAAACAACGTCACTTCAGTCAGTTGGGTAAAATAATATTTATTAACATTTGTTTATTCTCTTTTATGTTGTGTAGGTCCATAATGTTTGTAACAAACTTTGTTAAAGATGTTTAAAATGTAAAATGAATTGAGTTAATCACAACATGTGCAACTAAAGTACAGCCTCTTTCTTTTAAAAGGCGTAGGTTGCACAGCTTCGCATGTTGAGTCCATTAGATGACTCCCTCAGCAGAAGAACCATTGAAATCGCATTAGCAATCGCAGCGGAGTCCCCGCGACCATTGCAGCATGGCAGCGTCTGCCTGGATGGCGTCATTTTACCAACTCCGCTCCTAGTTTTTGTGGGAATTCTGACGCCTGAAAGTAATTTTTATAATTCTTTGTGTGTTTGTAACGTCGCAAATTATATGACTAAAGAGAAAATCTTTCTAAACCCGCCTAGCCTCAATCACCCGCTGATGTCACGATGTGTCTCCAACTTCTGCCTCAGAAACGACTTTTGGACCGAGAAAGGCCCACGAGTCAAACTTTTAGTTTGCCATCATTAAAAATAGATTCTGAAAATCCACTAGATCATGCTGATTTCGCAGTTCGCCTTGTAGCTATACACTCGCTTTGTGGACACGGAAATGTGTATTCAGTCCTGAAGGACGGAAGAAAATCTTTCTCCTTTTCTTTAAGAGGGAACGTGAAGACTTCAGTTCAATGTCATTCAATTGTTTGAAAGTTTGATTTTGTTAGATTTCCATTTCATCTTCCGGCTCAGTGATTAAGAATGCTGTACGTCATTTTATTAATAGGAAAGGAGATTTAACTCGATAAAGACCTTGCGGAAGAGGGGTCTGTCGTTTGGCGGGTTTGAGCAGGGCGAAGAAAAATATTATGTAACGGTTTATGTCAGAAATATCGCTAATTGACATTTTCGCCAGACCATTTGTATAAAGCTGTCTGATTGTAGATAAATTCCAGAGAACAGTACCCAGATAGGCTAAGGTAAGTAGTTCAAGGTCACGATCAAGGTAACAAGCTACTAAAACTCGCGGGCGCTGCGTCCAGAGAAATTGGCGCGAGATTTAAAAGTAAGGGTTCTACAAATGCCTCAGAAGTGGCAGTACGTCACTGAATACTATACTCATGACAGACTTTATAAGAAATTATTTGACAGTTATTGTCATAAATTTAGCTATATAAACTTCCATTGAGGTGAACTTCCCATCTGTTTGAGGCAAAGAAATGATCCATTGAAATGAAATAATATTTCAGTTCGATTTCAAATTTTCAATTGAGAGTAAAATTTAAAAAATTGAATCAAAATAATCTTGATTTTGTAGTTCTGTTTAGAGTGATATAAAAGCATGAACTTTCTACGTTGAGATTAGAAGGTTCAACACACAAACATTCTTGTCTTTTAAAAGAGCTGTCCCTCCGTAAGCAAGAATTGTTCACTTATACTCTTATTAATTTATTTCACATTATTGATAAACAAAATAAATAATTGAAGGATTTAATAACACGACACGAAACGAAAACAAGGAAAGAATTCGTCATTGAAAGGTATTCCTGTCACTTAGCAAATATGTTTATATAAGAATGAATTTAGTAAAAAATAAACATCAAATAGTAATAAGTAGTAAAGAATATAAACATAATACAGTTCTCGGTTATTTGAGAGCAAAAATCTGGCAAACATATTTTTGTACGAACCCACTCGTACCGCTTCGCACCGCTTCACCTGGCGAATGCACACTGCTTTCTGGATTTTAAGGGGAAATGAGTTCGGAGTCAGGGGAAGTTGCCCGTGCCCGTACGAGCGCCCGTAAGAGTTGCAAAGTGTCAAGATTGTTTGTATGTAAGTCCGTCGCCTACTCGGGTTAGTTGGTTGGTTGGTTGGTTGTTAGTGATTCTACTACGACAACTACTGAGGTCATTAGTCCCGTAAGTGTTGTGCATGTTTTTTCATCGGGAGGTGGCGGTGATCTTCCCCCGCTGGATGACGACATCGGGCGCCGACCTACCGTCGACTAGCGGGCTTTTCCTAACCAGGTATCTCCCACCAGCGGGGCACCGCCCCTGCCGAGACAAGCTCGAAGCTCCCGACATGTGTGGTAGTGTAATGCATGTTAGTGTGTGTGTAAAGGGCGAGGATAGGAGAGGGAAGAGGAAGGATAAATAGCGCGCGATCCGTGGCCCGTCAGTTAAGGTACTGCTCCGGCATTCGCCTCGTGTTGATCGGAGAAACCTCGGAAAACTACCAAACAGAGCAACCAATTGCTAGAAGTCTCCTCCAAATAGTGACTGAATTCGAGCTAGATATATAGCTAGTGTCGAAAATCTTGCCACTGTTGGTACTCGAACCTAGAACCTCCCTGTCAGAGGCACTGCAGTGACATCAGTTGATGCACAGAGCCACCTCTCCCGGTTCACCTACTCAGAAATGGTTAGTGAAGCGTCAACAGAGATTTAGTGATCTTAGTTTCGTGGTATTAGGTAAATAAGAGAGCAATTTCTTAAGATCCGATCGGTAATGAAATTAAAATTACAGTGAAAATTTCATGACGCTGTGCGCAGATGTTGCTCAGAGTCTCTACTATGCCTCTTGATCGCGTCACTTCGCATTGTCAGTTCTAATCGAGCACTGTACGTAAACAAGCCTAGGACAATAAGTCCTCGGCCAATTGTGAAGTGCGTGCTGTCTTTCGATTTTTTCATGTTCATGGGTGCAATGCATTCGAAATTGATTGGCAAATGAGAACTTTGGAATATAACGTCCTGGAAATAATAATGCAGGCGGTCAGAGAAAGACGCGAGTGTCAATAGATCTTTTTCAGCGAGTGGATCAGGTTATTCGAGAAAATCGTCAGTTCACATTTCTGTTTCAGCACTATTGCCGCACTTTGTAGTCACTCATAAGCGTTTTGTTGTACACATTATTCATTCCTCAATGAATTTCGTCTGCATTCCACCCATCAGCATGAGAAAATCGAGTTTACATGCTAATGCAATTGTACCAATCGAAATTTATTACCGAAAAGGGTGTGTACGCCAGGTTAGAACACTTTTGGGAGTGGGTGAAAGTACTGGTAAGGGGCGACAATTGAATGAATATCGAACAACAGAATTTATTAATCACTCTTGCTCGAAAAAAGTATCAAATCTCTCAAAACTAGTGATATCTTAGGTAAGAAGTATGGTCAGAAAAGATAAAATCTTTATTAGCAATGTATACTAAAGGTAGGTCAAGAGATCCGATATATAGAGATTAATACTTCACCTTTGGCCGCAGAACTAAACAGCAAAATGAAAAGTTTTCGCAGAGTTCTCCCGCAAAACGAAAAGTTTTAAGGTGTGTGGCTTATTTTGTTCACCGAAAAACTGACAGATGGAACAACAGTCATGGAAATCGACTGGCTTAGTTAATGGCAAATATATTAGGCCTTATCAATGGAAGGAATTGCTCTATTATCCTTGGCGGTCTATGTCCCACGAACTCCTAGCAGAACAATGGATCAAAACACAACTTGCATCTACCCTTTTTGCGAACTCTGGCGCGCGCGTGTGTGTACGAGGGAGATAAATACCGTCAGACAGACAGACAGACAGACAGACACAGGAGGTGACAGACGAGCACAGAAGGACAGGGAGAGAGCTGAGCCTTGTTCTTGAAATTAGGCGCGTAATCAAAGAGCACCCAATAGAATAACGCTAGCCGTCTTCCCCTGCTCAAAGAAGACTTAAAGGCTGATGAAACCGCTCTCAAAAAGACAGGGATTGTTTAGATTGCAGCACAGTGTCTCAGAAAAAAACGAAGAGCATAGAATAAATTACAACATATATATATATATATATATATATATATATATATATATATATATATATATATATATATATATAAAGAGTTCTTTACGACCATAAATGAAATATTTGCAGGCAGATTAACGGGGCTTGGTCAGAAAAATGTGTGGTGAGAGTGATGTTGTGTCCCTCATTTCGTGTGAGGTGCCGGAGATGGAAGATGGTGCAGTGAATGGTGTTGAGTTGTTCACGATGTTGCATGGTATATAATGTTTATGTAATAGATATAAAGGAAATTTGTAAATAATTTTTGTAACTTAGCTAGAAAATTGTGTCTCATACGTGTGTGTTTTTTTGGTAACATTATTCATGAACAGTGTTGTTTTCATTTATCTTTGGGCAAACAACTAGTGTAAAATTTTTCTGACCAAGCCCCGTTAACCTGCCTGCAAATATATATATTGAGATATACAAATTTTCTCTCTACATTAATTTCTCGCAAAGATCTTAGCGTCCGGCTTGCTGGGTCAATGGGTCACGATATATTATAATCCTTATTACCTTTATAATGGATTATAGGATCCGCAGACTATACAGCGCTGCTGGGAATCTGAAATAGAATGATTCTAATTCCTAGTTCATTACTGTTTGGATTGACTAAATGAAAGATTACTTTCTTTTTTAAAGAACAAAATTTAACAAAGTTTATTGTTACCTTTTAGTAAACAATTTAGTGAATTTAATAAATTATTTTGATGTTAGGCCTTTTATCAAGATATCTTTGAATTGTACAGTTTTATACCGCGGTTAACTTATCTATTCTTCGTTGATGTCCCTCGTAGACTTCTCAGTCGAAATATCTTGCGAGCTTGCCGTAGTCCAAAGTCCCAAGAAATCCTCTTCTGCTCCTATCCAAACTGGTCTCAAACTACCAAAATTTTCAGTCCCGATTACGTCCTATGACATAGTCCTGAAATCTATAATTCAATTACCACTCTCGACAAAGTCCCAATTTATGCGTCAATATTACTTCCACATGCAATATCTGCAATATCATTTACTGTCCTTAAGATTTCACGATCTGATAACCCGACTCTGACTATCTGCACTACACTCGCTCCCTCTCACGAACCTACGATCAGTTCAGACACGCGATGCCGGTCAGAATGAAATCTTCCTGCATGATTCACCCCTCGAAGCTTCGTATTAAACTACCTTCTTTTT
>BLKR01005525.1:0-78266 GCA_011170035.1 Teleogryllus occipitalis
GCATGTATTTTAGAGATGTATTTAAATACAAAAAATAGGTGTATTTAAAAAAGTAAATACTTAAAATACTTTAAATAAAGATGAAGATAACAGGTTTCTCTTTGATTATGATAGTGAATGAACCTCATTGAAACAAAAATAAAAGCCTCTATCAGCCGCTGAATTTGAATTCTATTCATTTTTAAATAATAAATCCAAATCATTAAAAATGCTGGACAATTATCTGACAACAAAAAATGCGTTTAGTCCTTATAACTAGTCCCGACAATGCCCTTTTTGCCTATTTTATTTCTTTGAATGTATTTTTAAGCTACTTACCCCATTATCAATATTTACCTCAGAAGTGGCTTTTGCGAAAGTTTTATAATGCCTATAAAAGCCTATTTTTGAGATAATTACCTAATCGAGCGTTAAGCTTGTAAGTGTCTATATTACATTTTTCCGCTTATTTAATTTTTTGTTCACTTCACTTTGTTTTCCACAATCAGTTTTTGAGAAATCACTAATGGGTAATTTTTTACCAAACAAGTAACAACCGCGTAAAATCTGTGCCCTGTGTGTTCTTGCATGCAACGCGTCGAGCAGGGACACCTCCTAGAGACGTGTGAGTATTTGACACTGTGAGGGTTACCGCCGAAGCCAGTCAGGGCGCTCCACAGAACAAAAAATTGCTCTCGTCTTTCCTATCTTCGCAATGATTAGTGAGCTATCTGTTCCTTAGCAAGAACACAACTGTCTTCATAAAAAGAACCGGCATCTTTCGCTTGTAGAAGGTAGAATTACACAAGATAGGCGGAGTTTTCTTCAATAATTTTGTATGTATTTCGAAGTTTGGTGCATGCCAGATCAGTAAATTTTCTGTTCCTGTGGAGCATGCCAAAATGCCAAAAGAGAAAGTTTCAAGAAGTGCATTGCTAGAGTGGATTTATGAAGAAGATTCATGGCGGACTGAAAAATAATTTTTTGCAAGTGTTGTGAAAGGTGGTAAACTATGCAAAAAAGTCGAAAAAGTATCCAAAAAGAAAAACTATCCAAACCTTCTTCAGCAAATGCAGTCAAAAGATGAAGACAAAGAATTTCAACACTGATGCATGTCGCAAACATTCCATTTTCAAAACTTGAAAATCCAACATTTAACCAGTTTAACCAACAAAATATAAAATTCCACACGAGTCAACTCTTAGGAAATATTATCTAATGCCGCAATATGTTTTGACAATCGAAGAAATTCGATTTGTTTTTAGAGAATTGTGTTAATCATTTATGCAGTACGTATTACGAATAAATTTTAATATTATTCAACTATAATGCCTATTTTCCTTCTTTTTAAATTTTTAAGTGCCTATTTGCCTAGACATTTTCGACCTCTTTTGTGCCTACATGTCCGAGCTCTACTTATAACACTAGTTTACATTCGTCCGTGCCAGTTGAACGATCATTTTCCTATGCGGGTTTTATACATTCGTCAAATAGGGGTTTGAAAAAAATGGTCACTTCAACAGGAAATTCCGCTTATTTCAGTTAGGTTTACAAGTTATTGTTCAGAAATTTATGACTGTCAATTAGTAATTTATTGTAATTGACAATTACAATAAATTGTTGCAATAAAAAGTAATAATAAAAAAATATTGTATTTACTGTATTTTGAGTATTTGAAATATTTTAAATATGTATGCATTTATCTATTCAAAACCTAATGTATTTTGAATATGTATTTAATTACTTATTTACGAAGTATTTTAGAAAAGTATTTAATACTAAATTTGAAGTATTTTGCCCAACCCTACACATATACATGCATTACATTTTTGCTTGAATACGCTTTTCTTTTAATACATTCATCCATAAATATCTTAGTTTTTTAATATGAATGGAGTAAATTCTCGGTTTTTATTCATATGGATAGAGTATATGCTCTACTGAAAGGAGAAGTGCTTAGGAAAGTGAGTATTTTTTCAAGTTTGAGAATATTCTCGAAACTTTTATTCATACGCTACCGAGCATCGTCTCAAAAAACGCGAGTAAATAACATATGCTCATTTTTATTCATACCACTCATTGCTGAGAAAATTTCGAAAAATGGAATTGAGGCCTCATCAGAGCTCGCCACCGCCGACGGTGACTCATCTGGCCGCTCGGTGCCGTATTCCTTCGCATGGCGATAAGCAGGCCGGTCAGCGCCGTTTGCGTAGAATTTCGGCTCCTCCCGGCCATGCAAGGGGAAACGCGTCATTACGACGTAGCTTGTGAGGGAACAGTGTATTGTGTTGGTGTGCGTCTTAATTAAGTGCTTTTACTAGATTTGCTAGTGTTCTAGTGTGTTATTATTTTTGCTGTCGTCGACGTGTTCTGTGAAGGAAAATGAAGACATCAGTTTAGTTGTTTCACTTACTACATTAGAAAAGAAGCCTTTGATTGAACGTTTTTTTTCTCTTTCTTCTTCTTTTTCTTTTGGTCGTGAAACTAAGAATTTTTTTGTGAATTTATTTGAAAACTTGGATACAAATATTTTTGAATAACTGAGATTAAAAAAATGAAATAATTGTTTTTAATAGAATTGCAAGATTTTAAGACAAATATCCGTGAAAAGTGGTAACATTTTTGAAAGAAGGAAGCTTTGATTGTGTATTTAAAAGATTTTCCGTGTAGGAACATTAGTATGCATGATACCAGCTTCAACAGCATCTGTATAGTTGAACGTTTTTCTGGTTTAAAAATACATAATTATAAAAGATAAACAGAAGGAGAAGAGTGAATGTGCAGATAGTGCTTTTGTTAATAGAGAAAGCACTTTTGGGATCCTTACGTGAGAAAGAGAATTTCTATAACAGGACGGCTCGACTCTATATATTAAGTAATGTTCTATGTTTAGGAGTATTTACAGATATAAATTCATGAATATCAATACGTTAACACGACAGCTGCGAAACGTCGCGCATTGTGTTATAAGATAAATTATATACATTTTTATGAATTTAAATCATTTAGAATATCAGGTTAAGTCCATGGGACCATTGAACGCATAAGTAGCATTGCCTAGCGTTCCTTGATTTTTTCCCTCCGTCGGCATTTGAGAGTTCAGTCCCACCTATTAGTTTATTCAAGTCTAACAGAGCAGTCGCGAAGCGCGCCGATGCGTCGGGGAGGGTTCCCAGCACCCATCAGCTGACGCCGCAAGATAACCAGCACCACATGGAGTCAGTTACACAACTTCCAATCGGGCGACACGCTTTTTTACACATCTCAACTCGTGGGCGCAAGTTCGAATCGTGACTATTTGGAACATCCTTCAAATGCGTAGAATGCTGAAATGGCAACGACTGCTCGGTGGATTGTGAGCCCGTTTCAAATTGTTTGCGCGGAAGGGGTATGCCTTTTTGCTGAACAAGCAGTAATCATAATGAATGATAACCGAAAAACTAACGAATTTTAAAACCATTATTTCATTTATTAGATTTAAAGAATTTCAGTTTTGCCGTTATACCAAGACTTAAATCATTGCAATATTCCCATACGAAAGTCCAGGAGATTTAATTTTAAAACTAGTGGTGCTAAAACAGCACGTACTTACGCAAAATTACGCGAAAGGTACTATAAATTTTCGAAAAATTGTTCAAAATCTTTGAGGAACAGATTTCATTAAGAGAAAAAATCTCCATCTTCATAATCGTAGTTGTAGAAAGACGCGGAAAAAGTTTTTGAATTTTTGCAATTTTCGAAAAGTCAAGAGTTTTTAACGAAAATGAGACCTGCACCATTCTTTTAAACGTCCTTCACACTATGGATATAAAACGATGGAGCCATGTTTTTGAAAAATTTGAAAATGTCGCAGGAGTTTCAAGTAAAGTACCCCCCCCCCAAAAAAAATATCGGTTTCAAATTCAAGGGGCCGTGACAGTGGCGGGATTCGGGGGGGGGGGGCAAGGGGCGGCAACTGCCCCCCAATGTCTACTGCGAACTACTCCCTACACGATATTACAACTCCCCCCACCACCGTCCCTGCAGAAAAACAGACCTGGCTACTGGGCAAATTTAGGAGAATCACAAAAGAATGCCACGCCCGCACATTGCACAACGCCCGCTTCCGCAAGCAGCTGCACTCCAGAGCCAGACGTCTGCCCACGAAGCGGCGGAAGTGCAAGTAGTGGGGGGAATAGGCTGCGTTGTGGGGAGGGGAGCAGCCTGTCATTATACAGTGGGGACGACTCAGCGCATAGATTCAATGCCTGGGCGTCTAATGGCTCTATTTTACCATTCCAAGTCCTTTACAATCTGTTTTGTGCCTATTTACATAATGATAGCAATCTTTCACATCACGATTGTCTTAAAAATGCAATAAAGACAATTCCAAGGGTACTTTGGACCAGCATATATTTATGACTAGGGGCGGATTTTGATGATCTAAAACATCACCAAAAATGATCAATAAAATGCTTTAAAAATGTCCTAAAGCCAAAGAAAAATGACGTAAAAAATCTCGTAAAATACAAGTTATAAAATATAAATAAATACATGTGTCAATTAGCCCCATTTCCTTATGCACTTTCGTGAAAACTGCATTGCTATAACTTGAACTGTTCAAAAGTTACAGAAAGTGCTAGTTACGTGACTCACCCTGTATACCAAGTCTTCTTTCAATGTTTCGTTTTTAAAAGCTCTTTGAGATTCCTTAATACACAATTGTATTCTCTGCATACATGCTTGCAAATTTGTTGAATTACTTTCCCTTGTTGACATAATGAAAACGTTTTTTTAAAAATGCAGCAAAACTACAAGCACTTTTTTAAATTCAAAAACAAAAACAATTACGAAATACACAAACATTTAAAAGCAATCTCCTTTAAAATAATATAGGTAACATTTTGAAAAACAAGAAGAAAGTTAGAAAGAGTGTATGTGCACAACCGCATACAATAATTTAAAATGTATCCACCTGTTTGTCTAAAAAATTCTTGAAACTCATAAATCTGAAAACTGTGAAACAAATTATTTATAATACCAGAAAAGAATTATGTTCTCTTCCATAAGAAGACACCACTTTGACCGGTCGGAAACAAATAAACGTCATGCAGGGCAATGATATTGCACGACATGTCATCTTGTGGAAAAGAGTGAAGTCGCTCACCTTTCACCAAAGAGGTCTGGGTTTGATTCCCGTTGGATCTCATGTGAAATTTGTTCCAACAAAACAAGTTTGACTGCTTCACAAGGGCTAGTCCAACCTCTGTAAAATGTCCTAAACACCACCCCTATCTTTATTCCTTCCCTATTCTGGCCGCTGGGTAATGACGCAGGAGCACGTAGTAGGAGGCACATATGCGGAGATGCTACCTCTTTGCGGCACGTATGCAGTCCTCTTTAACAACTGACTGCGACGAGATGTGACATACTATGATGATATTAATGGAGGATTACTCCCCATGCGCACTGATTAAAGGAGAATTATTCCCGAGCATTTGAATGATGAATAAAAGTATCAACAAAGCAAGATAAGTTACATTTGGAAACACAAATTTTTGCTCTCAAGTTATTGAAAATTTATTTTCATTGGTCAATGAACTACAGATTTGATTGTTTAGTACTGCTAAAAATGCAACAACTCACACCTTGGCTCTACATCTACCACAACTTGTAAAAGGAGACCAACCAAATGCGTGCATAGAGAAGCTACAATTATCTCCGGAAGCAAAACAAGGGACTATTTCAGCATTTGCTCAATGGATCAGGGAAACTGGACGAAAATCCTGATCAAGATGGGAATGGATCTACACAAGGAAATCTCCAGAAGGGGAAGAGAACACATGTGATTGAAAAAGAAGGTCGTGAAACACTGGGAAGATGAAATGTGACCTAAAATGAAATAGTAGTTTGTTTCTGAATACATAGTTCAAGGACAGTCCTCATTCCCCTTGAGAATAGTCTTATGTCTGAAATATGGGTCAATCCATTTGAAGTGGTTCAGAATTTAATAAATTGGTCGCTCGACCATCTTGAAAAAAATTCACATTTTATGCATAAGTTTCCTTATGTTTTGGCTGTTCAAAAACATCTTTGATGTATTGTTATTGTATCTGGTTTACAAATGGGGGCCATTTTTGTTTTACTCCGTGCGCCATTTTTCGCATTTGTAGACATTTACTCAGTCATAAATTATTCAGCTCTAGGTTGTTCTAGCATTCTAGAATAAAAGGCATTGGATTCAGTAGACTCTGACCTACAAATCGAAATTTGATTTACTTACCTTCTATGTTTTTATTTGAGAAATATTGGCAACAAAATCTATGGAACACGAATGAACCAAGTTCAATTTCCAGAGAGTAATTTCTCAAAGAAGGAATAGAATCTCAGCCTCAATTTTTTCTGTGCTTTTACTCATAATGTAGTTACTGTCTGTAAAATAGCATTGGTAAGTAGTGTACCCCTTAAAAATTACACCCTCTTAAAAATTGGAATTTTGGATTTTTTTCAAATTTTCAACTGTAATATTTCTGTTGGGGGACCAGATAAAAATCTGAAAATTGCACACATACTAGATCCCTACGGTACCAAACTTCAGTAAAAATTTCAACTTTTAGATTTAACTCAAAGTATGTTTTAAAAAATTGTAAACTTTCGCAAAAGAGAGGCCTCATTTCCACATTGAGACAAGTAGTAATCATATTATTTTGAAGCTTTTTTAAACTAAAATATTAGATTAAAATAATATAAAAATTTAGATTAAAATAATTAATTTTACACTATTATTAATAAACAAAAATTTTGCCTAATATATTTTGAATATTACTTCACTTTAAAACAAACTTACATCTTGACATCTATATTTGTAATAGAAAATATGGTTATTTTGATGTTAAAAGCTGAACCGGATAATTTAAAATAGTTTATAAAAGATAACAAATAAATATATTGAGTATTTTGTTTCATTTTTTAACTTGCTCCTCTGCTTATTATTTTTGAATGTTTCTTCTGAGATATGGACATTTTAACTGTACTCCTTAACTCAAAGATCGCAAATGAATTTTAGAATAACCTGTTGGACACAATGATTTTCCTGGTAAAATATTGACCATAACATTTTAATTCATGTAATAACGAGTCAAAATTATTTCTCTCAACATGTTGGATGGATTTTATGATTTTGTAAGGATCTGGCCAAACTTGGCCATAGGAACGAAAATTTACGGAATATTTTATCTCCAAATCTGAATATACAGAAAGAAGTGTAGATGTGATATCAGAGTTATTCCTGAAAAAAATAACACTTTTTCCTCTTCACCAAAGTCTTCAATTTACTTAATGTCCTCAGGAAAAACCCTATAAATATTTTTATGGCAAACTTCATTAGTAAAATCACCTATAGAACACTAACTCTCCATTTTGATAAACAGTCACACAACTGTGAATGAAGACACACAAACATGTTTAGAGGGAAAGGGAAAGTGACATTGAAGCCACAAACTCATAGAGAATTAAAAAGTCTGTGCGATTTCAAAATCGTGATAATCCTCAGCCCATCGCGTTGGTTCTGACAGATTCACGAACCTTAGGTTATTGATATTCTAAGAAATAATGAGGCGCATTCAAGTTTGGCAGTAACATCGACAGTACCCTCTCAAACTGCACTGATCCAGAGGTGCATCTAGGTATTTTAGGCACCTATGACAAGCCTTGCATTTGCGCCCATGGCTAGCATATAATTTGCGCGCCTGTCAGGAAACTTCAAATTACGGTTTATATTATGTGTTTTAACAGGTATACTCTAAATAGCACCACTAGTGAGTGGGGCCCATGGAACGTGCCATGTTTTTCTCAGCACTGACACAATATTCGCTGGTTCTCTTGCATTGCTTGTTAACTCAGTTGCGTTATTTGCAAATAGCAAGTACTGTGAAATCGTCCGTACTGTGCAAATGTCCCTATCCCTGATGGAACGTTCATAAATAATAAGCAGAATGACAAATTTAAACGCGAAAAAATAAACAAAATGCTCAATATATTTATTTGTTATCTTTTATAAACTATTTTTATATTATCCAGTTCAGCTTTTAACATCAAAATGACTATATTTTCAATTACAAACATAGATGTCAAGATGTTTGTTTTAAAGTGAAGTAATATTCAAAATATATTAGACAAAATTTTTATGTTTATTAATAATAGTGTAAAATTAATTATTTTAATCTAAGATTTTAATATTATTTTAATCTAATATTTTAGTTTAAAAAAAGCTTCAAAATAATATGATTACTACTTGTCACAACATATCCTCAATGTGGAAATGAGGCCTCTTTTTTGCGAAAGTTTACAATTTTTTAAAAAATACTTTGAGTTAAATCTAAAAGTTGAAATTTTTACTGAAGTTTGGTACCGTAGAGATCTAGTATGTGTGCAATTTTCAGATTTTTATCTGGTCCCCCAAGAGAGATGTTACAGTTGAAAATTTGGAAACAATCCAAAATTCCAATTTTTAAGAGGGTGTAATTTTTAAGAGGTACGCTACTTACCAATGCTATTTTACAGAAAGTAACTACATTATGCGTAAAAGCACAGAAAAAATTGAGGCTGAGATTCTATTCCTTCTTTGAGAAATTACTCTCTGGAAATCGAACTTGGTTCATTCGCATTCCATAAATTTGGTTGCCAATATTTCTCAAATAAAAACATAGAAGGTAAGTAAACAATATTTCGATTTGTAGGTCAGAGTATACTGAATCCAATGCCTTTTATTCTAGAATGCTAGAACTACCTATAGCTGAATAATTTAGGAATGAATAAATGTCTACCAACACGAAAAATGGCACACACAGTAAAACAAAAATGGCCGCCATTTTTTGTAAACCAGATACAATAAAAATAAATCAAAGATGTTTCTGAACAGTCAAAACATAAGGAAATTTATGTACAAAATATGAATTTTTTTGAGATGGTCGAGCAACCAGTATTGGACCACTAAAAATGGATTGATCCATATTTTGATGCGACAAGTTAATGTCTCTCTGTACACCCATGTTTTCCCTCTATATTTTTTGCTCTTCAATTTTCCTGAATTTTCCTCAGTTTTCCAGAAATACATCCGAAATATTCCAAAATAAATCTGAAATATCCTGTTTTTCTGCTCGTAGAAAATTATGAATATTATGAAAATTATGAAGAATCATCTATACCACTAACAACCAATGCACGCAGAAATGAAAACAAAACTATACCACCTCCGGCCATGTGAGAGGTGACAAAGGCTTCTTTAGATACCCAAGAACACAGGGATAATACAAAAACAATGAGTTTCAATTTTAACTGAAAAATATATTTAAAAAAATTGATTATGTTATTTCACTTATTCTCATATTGCATGTATCAACTAAAAACTCATACTCTGTACGACATTGCTCATGACACAGCTGAAGTTGTGTGACAGCAAGACTCCAAGGAAGGGGCTATCCACCACAATATTTGCTATGCAGTTTTCACGAAGACCATTTTTGTTAAAAGTATTTAAATTATTGTAGTGTTATAAGAAAGTATTTTATTTCTTGTTGTTGAGCAGTGTACACGCTACTTTTGGAAAACCATCGTAGGTTTTATCCAGGAAAATTTTTGCTGCTGTACGCAAATAAAGGAATTTATTAGTCCTTTATTTGTAATTTCAGTTGCCTCCATTAAAAGAGCCCTTGCTCAAAATTGAGAAATCAATACAAAAAAAAGATGGCTGATCCAGATAGCTGAGATTGGTAAACCAGTAGTACCATAGCTATCTCTGATGGATGGATCACGGGTTCAAGTCCGGCCTCAGGCATAGGTGTGTGTGTTTGTGTCTGTATGTTGTGATTGTCCGTTCACCCTTCATCATCTCATACTTCACTTCCTATGGCTAACAATCCTCGGGTATAAAAATGGATTCTGCATAAAGTGCTGATCCCCCCCATAACGTCATGTGCACTTGTCCCCAGGAGAATATGACTGGGCATCGGTGGGTACAAGTGGCACGCTTGCATGATCCTAGGATGGCCAATGCGCACAAAAAACAAAAAGAGAAAAAATTCAGCAAAGATAGAAAAGCCTGAAAGAGAATAAAGGGATCAGACAATTTTGCCAAAAGAACTATCTACCACAAGAACTGAGTTGACTCTTAATGTAATTACTTCTACGATAGGAATTATTCATCCAATTATTTTGAGGAACAAAATTACTGACATACCAAAACTAACAGGACCATTCGCATAACTTGCAAGTCTAATTTCTTTAATCTGGCGAGCAAAATCACAGAACGTACCATACTGACATACATCATCTCATCTACGCTCTGTGTTATATTCTTAAGTCATGAAACACATGTACTTGTAATTTTTTTAATGCAGAGATTTGTATTATTCACTACCTACTGGTACATATGAAAAAGAAACATGAAAATGTTATCCTCAAAAGCTCATCTGGGAAATTAGTTTAACATAACATCCAGATTGATTTCACTATCGCTAATTAGAACAAAATTAGAACACCAAGAGTGAAGTGGTCAACAAAAACCGCTGCTTAGGAAAATAGTTTTCAAGATTATTTAAAATGTAATATTACCTAACACAGGCTCATTCTTCACAGAAAAATTGTCTAATTTTATATCTGGCAGTACAGATCCCAAAGATCTAACACCAATCCTGAAAATAAAGAACAATTTTAATATGGCGTCTTAAATTGTAGTTCTAAAATACAGTAAAACTTGCTCAATGCAGAATCTCAAAGGGCCAGTATTTTTTTTCCGTATTAGACAATATTCTGCATTATACAATATAGTACTGTGGACTTTACGTTTGCCAGGACCACAATTTATGTTCACATTAGACAGATTTCTGCATTATACATGCTTCACATTGAGCAAGTTTTACTGTATAAGTATCTTTCACTTCCTTCCTCATACGATCACAATCAAAATTCACTGAAAAATCTTGAAACTAAAATTCATGTCGGTTTATAAGGCCATATTCTAGACGAAAGAAAGCTACAACCCAAATCAGAAAGTATGTCAATACACACTCGTGCACAATCTCTTACCACACTACACATTACAATAATTTACAAAATAGTCACTGAAAAAATGTATATTAACATTCAACTTTCAAGAAAACTAGCATACTATGTGAATACAGTGCACAATATACAATAGCAACTTCACACTTTTTTTGTTCTCCATGGAAGATCTATGAATATTTTTCTCATTCAACTCTTGTGACACCTATTTCTATTTCAATTTATTTTAGACGACATGACAACAAATATAATCTCAACTTAAGCAAAAAAATTACAATTTGAAGTGTTTTGCATTAATACAATTTACTTTTCAGATGTAATCATTAACACAGTTACTAACTGATTCTGTCTACATTTAATTTTCACTACTAAGATAAACATTCAACAAGATGTCAACATACTTAGAGTAATTATACATACATTTTTTAAATTTCATGCAAATTTTGAAGTTTGTGCTGCCAAAATGCAACACAGGGATACACAATACTTTTGATGTAACATACATTTTCACAATACTTTCACAAAATATTTTCATAAATATAAAATATCGCTTTCATATTTAATAATACATGCAAATATTTAAGAATCCGATCTACTGCTTAATTTCATTCACATGTGTAGATGGAACACATGAGTAAAGGCTTCATAAAAAAGAAAGAGAGAGTCAAAAGAAGTGTTACTTTGATGAGCCGCTCCCAATGATTTAATAAATAATATTACATTTGGAGTTTTCTGTCAAAACAATTGGTTCGACAACCAGCAGACATTAGATGTGATGATGATTCAAAGGCCTTTTCACCCTAACTAAGAACTTTTAAAATAATTGATGTTCAATTGCGGAGGATATAACTGACGCTTTTTTGGAACCAAGGATCTGTTGAAAACTGTCTATTTCATGAAATAATAATAATAAAAAAGGACCTTAGTAATAAAATATTTTATATTGCCTTCAAGCCATTGAGTTGCTTCTACTGAATTATCTGCAATGATCTATTAAGACAGCATAACTTAATATAATAGTGTACATGTTCCTACCATGGACCCAACGAATTTTAACAGCATTACAAATGGTGTATTTTTGACATTTAATTATAATGACAGATGTCACAACATTGAGCACACAACTGTCAAGACTTTTCATGTGGCTTACACACTAATTAGACTTCAAAAACCCATCTGACAGCTCAATTTGATACTGAAATCTTTGTCACTGCGATCACATACAAAACATCCCAATACAATGATTCAACACTATTATACCAATTCAGTACACAAAAAGATCGGAGAACAAGTGCATTATTAGATCTGGCTCAGTTCGGACTACGCAATCAAATCAAATTATATAATACATTAACAGCTGTTTGGAAGATACCCTACAGTTCAATGTCCAGCGACTATCAATGTAGGTTTTTGTAGTATCCTTCGATACGATAAACCCAACGGGATAAGATAGTGACGTACCACTGAGGTTAAAATATATTTATCTTTACCTTTGAACGCTACAATACAATCTCTGTCGACACACAGTCAACATTTTCGTTTTGAGAAACCTCGAGACGAGGTCAACTTCTCTGATAAACTTATCAATGAACTTAACTCTGAACGTCAAACACGACCCAATCCACCATATGTATTTCTTCGCCAAAGACTATTATTGGGTCAACAGAAGGGTGGGAGTAGGGTTGTCTGTTATGAAATGCGCAGAAATTTCACAATAGTCAATTTCCATGGAACTTACAAAATTTATTAATAACATCACTGAAAATTATTCTTAAAAATATAGCCACGGAAAAGCAGTCGTTAGCAAATACGAGGCTTCTTTTCTCATGAATAAATTGCAGAAAAGACGAAGTAAAACCTGTCAATTGAATACGTAATTATTGTATTTTACACATTAATTTGGAAGTTCTTCCGTAATATCTACATTTCAAATGCAAAAATAAGACTTCTTGCAAGAAAAAAATGTTTAATTTTCAAATATTGATTTGGCCTTAACCGTTTGTATTTATAGTTAGATTAACGCAAGAATATGACTTAAATTGTATTTTCAAAGAAATCAAAGGGCTAAGAAATCAACAGGCTAAAACTCCCCCAAACATCAGTGTCTAAAATTAATTCAGACTCATATATTCTTTTAAAAAACAAATAGAATACAATATAGAATATTTTGTTAATGCTAAAGAAACTTTTTTAGCTAAAATTATTTTATGGCGCGAACTTTGAAATTATAAGGCGAAAAAATTTGGATTTAAATATTATTTTTGCTAATCATGTATCAAAAACCATTTAGGTAGTTAATAAAATTTCAAATCGAAATATAATGTATCATTCGTACTCATAGCAAAAAATTCATAAATATATTCAATCATTGAATGGAATAACTACATTTAAACAATGTATCACTGCATAAAGCAAAGACGAACAGATTAATTATATTATTATGATTTTTTTTGTTTTCGTAGTTATTCAGGAATTCCGTAGTCAATAAGAATCTTTGTTAATTCCATTTACGATTTTCTTATTAACTGTTGATGAAAATAGCCCTCCTTTTTCAATGACAATCCAAATCTCCGAAAAATACGCCTACTAATATCAAGGGAAAAAGTAGCGATTCTGTGGTTTTGACATTCTCTCGTAAATATTTTTGACGAGCGTGTTCGATTTTTCAACGGCTGATTCAAAAAGTATTTGAGGGAGAGCAATTTCAATTGGATTACATCCACAAATATTTTTGAAACATTTAATCATCTTCACTCCTATATTATTTCAATAGTGTAGATGAGATTTGCGGCTCTCACACGGAACCAATCTTTATAAATGGGGTATATAAAAAAAGAAGTTCACGGAGACTTGACGAATTGCACTTCAACTTCAAAAATATAAAGGATTTGTTTAAAAAATCTAAATATTCTTGTCAAATACAACCCGCAACAATAGGGCAGCAGTTCTGAGCCTCAAAACATGGAATCTTGAGGTAAAAACCTGGCCATAACCTGCCTCCTCCTCCCCACCATTTCAAGATTTAATCAAGGAATATGCTAATACTGTTAAATGATATGTAGCTGTTACCATAATTGATACCATGTACTGTTATTATTACTATTAGCATTGCCATTACTATTATTAATTTATAAGAAATGTTATCTAATATTATTATTAATATAATTATTATTGTTATTATTATAAGTAGTAGCAGTAAAATCATTATTCCAAGTAAATGTTATTTTGAACAATGAAACTACAAATCTTGAAATGTTAAATTATTTTAAATTAAATTAAGTTAAATGTTTATCTACTTTGCTGTTAAAAATAATTATCTACTATGTAATATCTTAATATATCTGTAACAAGTATTGTAGCATAGTCTTTAGGCCAAAGACCCCATCTTGATCAGGTTTTTTGTCCGTTTTCCCTGGTCCTTTGAGCAAATGCTGAGATGGCCCCTTGTTTTGCATTTGGACAATAAATGTAACTTCACTCGCTGCACCCAAGAAGATGCATGCAATTGTACTCCCTCCATATACAACATATTTGACTCGTCATACACGATTGTAATTGTATTTGTGACTCAATAAATATTATTATTATTATTATTATTATTATTATTATTATTATTATTATTATTATTATTATTATTATTATTATTATTATTATTATTATTATTATTATTATTATTATAAATCCTCAAAGAAACGTTCATCACACTGTAATCCACAGGATGAGATTTTCTTGGACATTCCATTACATTTTTGCTGGTTTGCTGCTTCTCGATACTTCGTTGCATTGTAATTAGAGTTTCAAACACTACAAGGAGTAGGGTTGTACTTGCCCGATCCTTTATTTTCGCATAAACAACTTTACGAAGCTTTCTCAAGAAAGCTTTTCTAATATTTTTGTGATTATCAAGGAAAGCTAAAAGGAAACTGTCAAGGAAGATTGTATTTCAATAACTTCAAATGTTGTTTTCAAGGAAGTGTTGGGAACTGTTCGAAGAACATCTCTAAAAGACTAAATTGAAAATTTGTTTCAAATATCATTTGCATTTTTTTATTTTTATTTGTTACCGTGTAAGTGCATTGGAAGTAATCTTTATAAATTTTTGAACGAATAAACAGGTTTCGTTAACAACTTCTCACATTAATATGGAAATGAAGGGATAATGGAAGAGGGCGGGGTTTAACATGCGCGAGTTCTCGCACAGGTACGCTAGTTTAAAAACTAGTGGACCTCAAATAGCACATACTTTCTCGCATTATCTCTATAATCCTCTTTTTCTTCACCTTAATACACGAAACTGGGTTGGGTCTTTTAAATAGTTCTTCCAATTATGCGCTGTTCGACTTCTCCCGATTTAATTTTTTTTATCAGCCCAAATATTCTTCGTAAGATTCTTTCTCTCCCATTCAGCAAGAATGTTTGCTGTTTTCTTTGTTACATTCCACGTTTCACTACCGCACATTACCACTGGCTTAATAATGGTGTTATATAATTTCAACTTAGCGATCTTTGGGATTTTTCGAGTTTTAATGATTTGATAGAGACCACCATAACATCTATTGTCTCCCGCTATTCTCTTCTTAATGTCCTGTTCTATGACGTTGTTTTCATTATTACAGGAAGAGCAACAAAATACTAATCATGTTACGAAAGGGATGTGGTTCTTGCGCTTAGATCACTAAAATATCTACTGGCCTACGTTCATCAGGGGTACACAATACATTATGGCTATCTAAAACAATTCTAGTATATGTGCTTTTTTCCTTTTTTAATTCGTTACTTTTGCTTTCTCGCCCTTACGAATGTAAGAAGGGAAAGTATTGTAATCGTGCGCCGGAAAACGGCGAATTTTCTACAGAAAAAACTCTTATTGCCGGTCCTTGGTAACAAAAAAGTGGATAAATCATGAACTATATAGAGTAAATTACTTCCTCTAAGCCAGAATCCACGTTTGGTGGGTCATTGGTACCGAAAAATCGATTGACGGTCTGTTTCTCCGTTTGCCCGTACGCATGTCTGCCAGTCTGTCTGCCCATCTGTGGTCAACACTAGCGCCTAAACAATTCAGCTGATTTTCTCCTAAAATATTCCCCGATCGATCTGAAAGCACTCCAGAATTTGGGCGTTTCAAATGGATATTTTGATTTTTGAGGATACTTTACATGAAACCTCAAAAACATTTTCAACATTTTCTGTGTCGTCAGATTTTGAAATAAGCACTTATCTAAATTTGAGTAGTTTTCGAGTAATCTTGCGTGAATTTTAGGCAATTTTTAATTTTTAAAACAATTTTTTCTCGAAAACAGCACTAACATTTTTGATTATATTTTATACTCGAATAGCGTAAAGGACGCTTAAGAGAATGGTAAAGGTGTCATGTTTGTTGAACATCCCTGATTTTTCGAAAAGTGCAGGTGTTTATTAAAGGGCAGAGATTATTTCCTTAATGAAACTGTTCTTTAAAGGCAGACCTTGAAGTAAGACCTGTATTTAATTTTTCGAAAATACGAGGATTGGGGCAGAAGACATAGCTACTATTTTTTTATTTCTTCTAAAAGAAATAAATGCCGACCTGGATGGCCGAGGTGGCTAAGAGCGAGTACCGACTCAGCGCTTCGGTCCGAAGGGTCGCGGGTTCGAGTCCCGCCTTGGGCATGGCTGTTTGTCCCTTGACTTTGTGTGTGTGTTGTCGCGGAGGGCCTCGCGTTCTGCTGACCCCAGATCAGAGGAGCCCGCAAGAGTGTTTGTCTAGTGTATGGTCGAATATGCGTCCCTTCGGGACGTAAAGGGCAACCGACTGTCGGCTGGATAAAAGCCCTAGGAAAAAAAGAAATAAATGGATAAACTGGATCACTCAAGTTTATTTGTTGCGATAAAGAAATGTACTAACGTGTGTTCACAACACCAGCTCTGTGAGCAATGTGAAACGAGTTGCCTGACAGCCGCCGTGCGAGATGAAGGTCACCCGCTTCGAGCAGCGCTCGCACACACACAGCCGTTCCTCAGGGAAGAAGCGCCCGAGAATGTCACAGGCAATCGGTGGAAGCTCTTGGGTGGAATGCTTTCCATAGCGGACAGTCGCGAGATGGGCGGGAGAGTTTATGCGCGGATGCGTAGCAGTCGGTGACCAGCAACGCGCGTAATGACTTGTGAGTGTGCGGAACGCGATGATATGAGCAGTAATCGAGCATCAGGCCTATAGAATGCGTGTGTAATGCTTTTGGAATGTTGTGAACTCCTGTATGCTAAAATGCTTTGGAACAAGTCACCAGTACTGACATTTCAAATACTACCTAAATAATATGAGAAACACGATTTTGGTGTCGTTAAATGTCCATGCACCAAGTTAATACATTGTCCTTTCATGTGTATATGTAACATGGAAGTGTGCGTTTCACACTTTCATTCACACATATCAGAATAAAACACTAAGTGAAGTTCATTATGTTATGAATTCAGAACTCTTTCAAATTCTGTCAGCCTTCATGCAGCTCGTTGCGTGTATTTTGCAACCGTACATTCCCGCCTGAGACAAGGCATAATATTCTTGGGAAGCTCATCCTGTAGTACCCAAACCTTTAGATTACAAAGGAAAATTATTCGAGTAATGAAAAAATGCCATCCACGTGATTCCTGAAAGCATCTTTTCATTGAGCTTGGAATCGTACCATTACCTTGCCTATTTATTTACGAATCGGTAATATTTGTCAAACCTGACTTACTTAATGATGGGAACATATTTTCATGCAATGATATTTATAATTATAACGCACGTCGTAGAAATCACGTTCTTCAAGTGTCAGTATCAGCTCATTACAAGAAATCCACATAGTAGAATACATGTATGTTACTTTACAACGCATTGCCAGATGACATTAAACAATTAAAGTCGATACACAAATTTAAGTTAAAAGTAAAATCTTCTCTGCTGCATAACTGTTTCTATACAATTAGGGACAATACCGATCATCAAAAAGAAAAATAATGCTTATTTTAACAAAACAATGATATATAATAGATTAGTTTATATTTGTATTGTATAATTTTAAAAAAAGACTTAATTTGCCTGTAACAAGTTATGTACTTCAGCTTCCGGGTCAACGACCCCCATCTCGATCAGGTTTTTGTCCAGTTTCTCTGATCCATTGAGCAAATGCTGAGACAGTTCCTTGTTTTGCTTCTGGACATAAATGTAGCCTGCACTATGCGCACGTTTTATTTTGTTTGCAGTGATAGAAGTAGAGCTGAAGGTGAGTTAATATATTGTTAGCAAAGAAGAAAAATCAATCAGTTGTAAATCGTTGTAAATAGTTTTCCTATAACTCCGGAACGAAAATATATTGTTTTTCAAATGTTGATAATCCCGCACTTTTTAAAATTATTATTATTATTATTATTATTATTATTATTATTATTATTATTATTATTATTATTATTATTATTATACATTGTTTTTCTCGGTATTCACCGGATTTTTAATTGACTTTGTGTCGGGTTAATAACCAAGACATAGGTCAATTCATGTTTCGTCGCAATTTAGGAATTTTCGAACAATCCTGCATGTGTTTAAGATGATCGATTTTTGCATAATTTTATAGGTATATTTTGGTATTTGAATAAGTTCCAGATTTTTATGAATGTTATTTGGTATAACTCCTGTACACGAAATGACCAGAGGAACAATATGAACTTTTTGGAGATGCCATAGTGCCTTGACTTCAGCTGCTAGTTCTGTATACTTTGTTATTTTTTCTGCATGTGCTGTTTAAAGATTAGCTGTTTGTGGAACAGTTATGTCAATCAGGAAGCCAATCTTTTGCTGTTTATCTACAAAAGTTATGTCTGGTCTATTATGGTGAATAGTTTTATCTGTAATAATTTCTCTGTCATAGTACAACTTAAAGTTTGAATTTTCAAGTACAGTATCGGGAACATATTTGTAATATGGGCAGGTCATTTCTTGTAGGTTGGATTTCGCTGCCAGTTTCTGGTGAATAATATTTGCAACTTGATTGTGCCTATAGGTGTAATCTGTATGGGCCATTAATTTGCATCCTGATGTGATGTGCTGTATGCTCTCAACTGTTGTATGGCATTTTCTACATTTGTCATCTATTGTTTGTTTGAGGATATGCTTCCTGTAACTTTTAGTGTTGATCACTTGATCCTGTATAGCGACCATGAACCCTTCTGTTTCACCAAACAGATTACCGTATTTTAGCCAAGTGTTTGAGGCTTTTGAGTCTACATGAGGTTGCTTGAGATCCTTTGCATGGCGTCCATGGAGTTCCTTTCTTGACCACATGTCTATTTTGCCGTTATTGTCTGTAACCCGCGATGAAATGTCCAGCTGTTTGTTATTAAGATTAAGAGGGGTTAATTTAGTATCTGCTTCAACTATTGCAGCGTGTAGTTCTGAGGTTGCCTGTTTCTCGTAATAATAATAATAATAATAATAATAATAATAATAATAATAATAATATTTATTATTATTATTAATTAATATTATTATTATTATTAATTATTATTATTATTATTATTATTTTAACTTTCATTAATTTTCAACTATCGTTTAAATGTTGGTATGGGATTCTGGTACTCAAGAAAACGTGTGCAAATAATTTTCTCCCCCATACGTCATGAATCAAATCAAATTTTTCATCCGTGATCATAATCTCACAAAAAATGCCATGACTTATGTCCCAACCCTCGTATGAGTAGTTTTCGTATAATTTTGCGCGGAACATCGGCAATTTTAATTTTTTTAAACCATCTTTTTTCAAAAACCGCTCCGAATTTAATGTTTAAATTTTATCCTCGTACATTTCAAGGGATTCTAAAAAATATGGTGCTATAGCTGAACCGCTCGCAAAAAAACGGCGGGCAAAACCGCTCGCAAAAAAATCATGGCGGAAGTACCTCTGGTAAAGTCTCGAAGACTGCCCCCATCCTTTCGCATCTGAGATTTCCCCTCTCGGCGATAAGGAAGCGCGTAGGCGACAAGGAGAGGCGACTGCAAGACGCAGCGATCGCGCTGACCGTCTCTCGTCATCACTGCCCTCTTCGTCAAAAGAGGAACTCGCACTCCCAGGAGTGTCCAAAGAAATGTTGGTTTGTTGATCCATTATATTATCTGAATTATTATGTCGCCTCTATTCCCTACACATGCTCGCAGGATTTCTTCCATTGTTCAGCACTGTATTGTGCAAACGCTTCTCTGCAAAACGTTTCCTTTTCTTTTAAGGATGCACCAATTGTTTCTGCTGCCTCGCGCCCTTTTATAAATCCCCAAACAAGTGCTATTGGATTTAGATCTGGATGGTACGGTGGAAGACGGAGACGAATGTGGCCATGTTCAATGATTATTTGATCAACGACCTATCGTTTTTCAGTGGATGTACTTTGAATTATTTGTAATAATTGAGTTTTTGTGAATAACAGTAGCTATTGTGTGAAGCACACTGTCATTGCTCACTAGCCACGGTCGAACAGGGACTGGAGACCGAAACTCTTCAAGACACTGCTTATTTTCTGTTGATCGTTTGGACAACCCCTACACACGTAAGCTGCCTTCCGTCTGATCCTTCTCACTCATCTGTTTGTTATCACCAAACTCACAGTGTTGAATTACCGCGCGACAAACGAGAGAAAGAGAAAGAGAGAGAGAGAGCTATGTTGAGACAAGGCAGGCGGTGAAATATTAGGAGCTTTGGAGGGAGAGGCCACGTTCGGGCATGCGCAGTGTAAGGTTTTTTTGAGAGTGGTAGAGCAATAGTTCTATTTTCAGCAAACTCACCGTATTTTGGAAAATTGCAAAAAGTTAACATTTCAAAAATATAAAAACTGAAGATAGCGAGTTTTGCATTCAATACCCTCTGTTCTAAAAACTCAGCTCTTTATAAAACGTCAAGTGCATTTTTTTGAAAAACGAGTAGATTTAACGTAGTTTCTGTCTGAAATTAATGCAATTCCTAAAATCATTTTTCTCAAAACCGCTCCTCATTTTTTTATCAAATTTTCTTGTTTGTAACAAAGGGCGGTAAGGAATATGATGCTAGTCTTATTTTCGGGAAACTCTCTACATTTTCAAAAATTGCAAAAATTGTAAAAAGTTAGCATTTCAAAACTACAAAATTGAAGATAGAAATTTTTGACTCAAAGAAAATTTGTTTTCAAAATTCAGTTAAAAAATGCCAAACACAATTTTTTAAAGAAACAAGAAGTTTTCACGTAATTTCTTGTTGAAAGTAATGTAAATTATAAAAAAAACATTCTCAGAAACTGTCTTACCTTTTTCCTTTCTCACTTAGTTCGTAAGAAGAGAAAGTTATGTAATTGTGCGCCGGAAAACGAAGGATTTTTGACAACTCTTATTGCTGGTAACGAAAACGCGGATATATCCTGTTGCCATACAGAGTAAACTACTTCCTCTAACACGTGATACAGCCAAAAAATCGTGACATTGTATTTTACATATTTTTTGGTTTCGGGGGTTGTTGTCAGATCTGATTGTCGAGACTTGATTTTCTCTATTGTGCTTCGACGCGCTGAATCCGAATCTGAAGCCAGAATTGAGCCACCATCCTCCAATTTTGTTTCGCAAAAAACCGCCCTATAATTGTATTAATTTTTTATTGTTTTTGTTTTCGAGGGTTGTCGTCAGACTCGAAGACTTGACAAGACTCAATGACTTTATGTCTGTCGACACGCTGAATTTGAATCTGAAGCCAGAATTGCGCCACCACTCTCAAGTTGTTCTAAATCACGAAAAAAAATGAAATTGTATTTTTTGTTTTCGGGGATTGTTGTCAGACCCAAGACACATGTTTCTCTATGTAAATCGACAATCCGAATTTGAAGCCTGAATTGCCCTATCATCTTCCGATCTTTTTATCGCGAAAAACCACCGTGAAATTGTAGATTGTAAATTTGAAGATTTTTTTGCGATAAAAAAAACTGGAGGGTGGTGGGACAATCCTGGCTTCAGTTTCAGATTCAGTGCATCGACATACGTAGAGAGAGATGTGTCAAGTCTTTCGATGACGATGACAACCACGGAAACAAAAAAAATATAATTTCAAGGTGTTTTTTCGTGATTAAAAAATTTGTTTACAAAATTTTCTTCAAATTTAACTATTTTCCCCGTCTCTAAAATTTGTTGCAGCCCTGGTACATGCAATAGAATCTGAAAAGAAAATAAAAGATGAAAAACACGTGTCTCGTATGTCTGCAACAGATTCCCCTAGGAGGCTGTTTTTTGGGGAAACTGCGTCATTTTTATTCTCTTTTATATGAACATTGCTTTTATCGACTTGGTTTGGGGCATTTTCACCCCCTTATTCGGCTATATCAGTTTTTTATCAAAATATTTTAGTACACAAACGGAGAGAATGAAATTATTTTTTATACAATTAATAAATACAATCGACTTTATGTTTATAAGGTTGCTGGAAGGAACATTTTCCGAAATGTCTTAGAACATTTCCACCAATTGTCATGTTAATACTAGCGGCACACGAGTGTAAAACTAGTGGTGCTATGACAGCACATACTTTTTTTTTCATTATTTATAACTGCTCTGTTATATTCTACTCTTACATAAGCATAGGTAATACCTCGTAAATTGGAAGAGAAAAGCATGACTCCTTTCGATGGGTCTAAAACTTATTTGACTTGTTCAATGTAATGTAAGAATACCTACAAGTATATTTAGAGCACATGTTTGACCTTTGCCCTTGTTTTTATTTATACACAAAATTAATAAAATTTCGGAGCATTATCGACGAACGAAATATTTTTTCAGAAAGAAAAATTAACTCAGAAATAAAAATGCACCCAATTTACAGAATTCGACTGCTTTTTTATTTTTTGGTTAATTTTTCTTTTTGAACAAACGTATTCATTTCTTGTGTAAATAATAAATAATTTACGTTTCTGGCGTGTCTAAGCTTGAGCAATGCAAATTTTTGCCCGGAAGGCATTTTTTCAAGCCAACGTTTGAGTGTTTATTGCGGCTCAGGCATTCAGAATACCCAAGTGGTTTATTAGACAAAATAGGGAGTTTTAGCGCTACACGCAAGGTAGCGACGTTATGCACTAACAATCACGTGACGTTAGTGCGACGAATTCGTTATAGTGATATTTTTTAGTTTTATCGTAATATAGACCTATGCACATATCCTGACAACAGAGTTGGGCAAAATACTTTAAATTTAATATTTAAATACTTCGCAGAACACATTAGGACTTAATGTGATAAATACATGCTTCTTTAAAATACTTCAAATATTCAAAATACTGTAAATATGTAATAATTTTATATTGAATATTTTTTATTGCAGCAATTAATTGTAATTGTCAATTATAGTAATTAGTAATTGATAATCATACAAATTTATAAACAATAACTATTGTAATAATATATATAAACATTTTCAAATATAAAATGATATCAAAAATATGTCTTACACAAAGGAATGGAATTTCCTTTTAAAACGACTAATTTTTCAGACAAATTGTCAGACAATAAACCCCTAGTTGGCGAATGTATAAATCCTGCAAAGGAAAACAGTCATTCAACTGGCGTGGATGAATTTAAAATATTGTCATAACAAATAAACGCTTTTTTATTGTTAGATAATTGTCCAGCATTTTTAATGATTTAGATTTATCATTTAAAAATGAGAATCCAAATTCAACAGCTGAAAGGAGCTTTTATTTTTGTTTCAACGAGGTGCATTCACTAGTGCAATCGAACAAAAAGAAACTATCCTCGTTCTAAAATATCTTCTTTTTTGTCGATGTAATTTGAACAATTGTCTGATATTCTTATTTCCTTGCTGAATGTAACCCAGTGTTCTCAATGGATTAGCCAGTAAGATGTGTGGGTAACGTCTAAACTAGAAATATCAAAGTGAACCAGAGTAGTTCACTCTAAGATGATAGGTGGAGATGGACTGCCGAGCGCCAGATCGACTGACGAGGAAGTGTTTGAAGCCACGGAAAAGTGAGTATAATTCCTCGAATTCAGAAGAATTAAGTTCTGCTGGTAAATAATATTTTCGAGAATAGTACCTCTCTGACAGGACCTCATGCCATCCCAAGCGGGATCGAGGGCCTTAAAGTCTCCAACAAGGAAAGGCTAGGGTAACTGGGAGATTACATCTTAAAGTTGTTTCTGTGACACGGTTTGTGCAGGCAGAATATATACAGAATATAATATTACACAGAGCGAGCGGAGCTGAAGGTAAATTCAGTCGTAGGCACACGGTCTGGAGATCAGTTCGGATGATGCTTTCCCCTGAAGACAAGGAGTCGCGGATAAATACCGCAACACCACCATGAGCGCGAAGCCCGTCATCTTGGTCGAACTTGTGTGAAAACAGCGAAGAGAGAGCGAGGGAATGTTGGGGTAGAAGATGAGTTTCCTGCAAGCAGATAATAAACGGGTCATGGCAGGAGATTATTAACCATAATCCTTCTAAATAGGAACGGAAACCTTTCATATTGTACGAGAGAGCCATGGTTGAAATGTAGGTGGGTTTCTCCTTTTTCTTCTTCCTTGCCTTCTGAAAAGCGCTTTGAGAACTAGCAGGCAGGTCCTCGTCCACAGCAGAGTCGTCCTGACTAGAGTGGGCGGCCATCGTTGAAGGAGAATCGTGATCCCTAGAGATGGGTGACCGAGATCTAGAGATAGGAGATTTTGGTCCCGATTTCGTTGGCGCACGAATTGGGAGGCTTGACAATGCCTCCACATGGTAACGTTTTTGGGGTTTCGATTTGGCAGCTCGATGTTGCTTTCGCAGGCTTCATCACGGTACCGAGAAAAGACCGAGAAAGATCAACAGGGTTTCTCGCCAAGTAACGGCGTTTGGCCTCGGGAAAGGACACCTCGCTCACTCGGGTTTTCTGGATGTCTCTCCTTTTAAAAGGAAGGGCACTTGTTGGAGTTAGCCGCATGGTCTTCACTCCCTTACAGAGGTTAAGTTTAAGTGAGTGGTCACTTCCACCTGGACCAGGCAAAGTGCTTAGTTTTAATTATCTTTTCGATCTGCTCATCGGTGCGCATGTCAAAGAGAATGGTACCATTCCTTTGTCGCACGACCGTTTGGAGCTTTCCGAAAGAATCTATTTCTCGCGCAAGACGGACCGCACTCACACTCTTGAACGTTTTGCCTTCCTCAGCGCATGACATAAGAAACCGTGTTTTCGTCGGTTTATCCTCTTCTCTGAGGAAAAAACTATTGAAGTCGACCGTTTTTTCACAACATCGACACTTCTTTGCGGAAGACGGCATGAGTGGTGGTTTGCTATCCGTACGATGGATGGTACTTCGTCTCCGTGCTTCCCACCCACCATGGAGTCCCACAAGAGGACACTCCACGGGGTGCCAGGGTTGACACGGAGATATAGTAGGGGATGACAGCGCTGCCTCGCCGTGGATCCCCCGGGTGGCTCATCCTGAAATTCAGTAGTCCTAGACCAAGCAGATTGATCGGGAGTGGGTTACCTCCAGTCTGCCCGTCTAGCAGAGTCCGAGGCCAAAGCAAGCCTAATGAAGCCTACAAGGAATGGTCCCCAAAATACGTAAATAACGTATCCCTAGGTGCAAAGCAGAACGTAGCACAACGAGAGTAGTTGGGAACCAATCAGACCCCTCAACCGCCAGGACAAACGTTCCCTCCGACATGGAGCACCACGCACACCAAACACATGGGTGGGCGTTCAGCGTACGAGGGGGGGCAGTGAAATAAAAGGGAAAGAAAGGAATACTTGAGAGCCCTCCCTGCCTCCCCCCGTCTGGACGTGGACTGGCCCACCTCGGCGGGAGTATCAGTGTTAAGTAATAATCAGTGCGCAAATAAACATTTTTTCGATAGACATATATTCAGAAAGGTAGCAGTGGATTTGACGATTCTCGAGCAACCGGGGAAGTCAACGTGTCGTGTTGGCAACAACGCGCGGATTCACCATAAGAGACATTGTGCTTTCACAACGTGAATAGCGGTATAGTAGCACATTTGGTACGTGATACGAGCTCTGTGCTTTCTAAGGCACAGCGTTTAAAAATGTCTCACTAATGAAGAAGAAAAGAAAGTTTTGCCGTTATGAATTTTATGATCGTACATTAAAGAAGGACTGGAAGAATAGTATATACGCAGTGATGCTTAAGTTTAATTTTAAATGTTAACGACATTATTTTAGTTTTAAAATGCAACTGTTTGTTTGAATACATTGTTACTGCATAAATTACAATTAGAAAAGAATCAGCTGCTTTTTTTATGTTCGTATCAATCGCGTAAATGTTTCTTTGAACATTGAAGTTCTATCCGCACGATTTCAATTACGACACCGAACCACTCTCTTTTAATACAATCGCATATAAATATGATTTATTAAGTTATTATAATAACAAAATGTCGGATGTGGTGATAACTGTGCTGATTAAATTTATGTGCTTAAATCAGCACGTGCGAATTATCAATGAAAGTCTCAAAATTAAATGATTTTATAATATGAAAATTGCTTTATGACTTAAAATTTATGAACGCTTCTGATGTCCAGTTCGATATTCATACCACGAGAGGTGCCACTATTACGATGCCAGGACAGTATATATTCAATGTAGTAAATCATGAACTTCTTATATTCCATTATTACAGACTGCCTATTTATTTGCATCCACTGTGTTCACTTGAATACACATACATTTTCATTCAGGTTTGTAAAATAATGTTTGTCTGCAGATAAATAGTTTTAATATTGTTTTCATTTTTATATTTACATATGCGTATTGATTTCAAAAGCCACTGCCAGGCGATGTCTGTGGAAGTTCGCGGTTTTCGCTTTCCCGACAATACTTAAAACGGCCGAACGCCGCCGATCACCATGAAACATCGTTCGGAAATAATCACACAACAAGTCACAAGGAACAATAAGTGATTGCATTTTAATTGTAGCGTTCTATGAGATTCAAATGCTGGAAGTATTAGTCTCGAGCCGTTATGAGTATCGAATCTTGTATCTTAATGTTTTATATTCTTATAGTTTTTCTTATGCATATTTGAAGATTTTAAACGTTTGGGACATTTTCTCAAATAGAACGTGTCAATCTGGTGGACAAGCAAGACAGTTTTTTTTAGATTAACCAGCGAAATAGGCATCTACATACAGTGCTTCGTTTAGAATAGCCGGTAGAGCTTTCAAGTTGAAACTTGATAATAAGTAATTTCATCTTTGTTATCTTTTGTATTCAATTATTTCAATAATTACACTGTATAAAATTATTTTATAGTCATGGTAATAATGGTACTTTTGAGTCAGATATACAATTTCCCATATTCCTGCGATAATTGAAAATTTTGTTTTTAAATAAGAATGGAAATATGTATGGAACATTTTTTTGCTGCTATAGAAGATGGCAAGTCGTGAGAGATATCGGATGACGCTATCCTTCCCGTTCTACTAAAAGAAAAGGGAAGGAGCAGAAATAAAAGAACAAAAGGCAATATTTACAAATCCAAAATTGACTACACTTTTCTGCAATCATTCGAGTAAATATTCTGATGTTTCAAATGAAACTTCAGAATCGTCGACTTCAAATTTAGTTTCGTATGAAAATAACGGAACCTTTCACAACATTGAAACTAAAAATTCAAAAACAGAGGTTCACGAAAATCGCGATTATAGCACCTTCTCTACCGATTTAGGTCAATGGCCACCCTAGCTAACAGTAAGCATTGTGATTGAGAATGGAATAAAAGAGTTTTTAAAAAAAGTAAACATATTTTGGCTGGAACATTAGTTTAATCCTACGAAAGATATTGCTACCGCCCTTACGTCTTTGTGTTGCCACCTGCCTGGCCGCCAACTTCCGCAACACCGCTGGATCAGTCTGTCGGTTGCATCACTGGATCCATTCTCCTCATAATAATCATTCTTCGCGAGGTAGAAAAAGTTTATGTATCAGAACGAATATGCGTAAAATTTCGGACGCGAACACGAATAAACGGGCCACATATGCGGCGTCAGCAGTCGTGGTACATTAGTCGGCTCTTTGATAAAACAGTCTCTCTACTCTCTAGTGCACAGATAGTACTTGCACTCCCGACACAATCTACTACTCGCACAACTTTTCTTGAACGATGACCTTGCTTCCCCGTCCCTTGAGCAATAAACAGCTGAAGGCAAAAGCTCGCCGCGAGCACTGATGACAACATTCCAAGCATTAACACTTCGTTGGTGCGCAACAAGCTATACTGTGGTTTTTACAGAGCTGCCTCAGAAGGTCGCTCAACGCCCGTCACCACGGTGGCATTTAGACACGGTTTCTCGCGTCTTCCTCGGTCGTGCCGCTAGAGTCGCTTCATCTGCAGCACTGCTTGATAGGTTGCGAGCATACACCTACCGGCACGACCGGAAAGACGGGAAAACCGTGCCTAAATGCCACCGTGGTGACGGACCTTCAGTGACCTTGGGAGGCAGCTATGTAAAAACCGCAGTATTGTCAAAGCTAGTTGCTTTCATAGCCGAGAACTTCCGTTCAGCTTTATTACCATTTTCTGAAGAAATGGCTGAGGCAGGTCCAGGTCCTTCAAGGGAGTCACCTAAAACTTCTATCTAGTTTCCCTGCTGTTGCCTACCCAGAGCGATGACCTGGCCGCACATGTAGCAGGTTTGACTTTGATTTCCCAGAGGTTGGCGTTACTCTAAACACTCTAGTGGCCAACTTTGTAACTAATACCCCCACTCTGCCCGCATTTCTACAATCCATCGTTCAAGACAAGCTGCGCGAGTAGTTTGTATCTGACGCTCCCTTACTGAGTCTTTCTGCCAAGTACAAGGACTGTCACGATCTCAAAAGCTTTCTCGCGATTATAAAAATATATCTCTAATGAAAATCTCTCTTACATGATTCCAAAATCTGTCTGCCACTCCTCACTTATTTTCCTAATTACGAAGCCTCGGTTTCCCTACTCCGAGTACTTCGACGCTACACTGCCCCTTTCCGTTTTCACTAACCATTTCCAAAGCTCTTGGTCCAATTAGCATCTCCCCTTTCCATTGGCTATTGGAAATCAGGTCGTCACTCTTCAATCACACGCTCCTCCCGCGCACGTGCACTGCAGCGTGACTAATTCGATCAAGGGAGCGTCCCAGTCTCGAACTCTCGGGTTGTCGAATTTATCGAGGGAGCTCTGAGTGCCATTATCCATGCATCCGCCAATTTCCTCAATTTGTCCTACGTAAGGCCTCATTCACAATGCAAACTTAAACGTAACCGTAACGTAGCCGCAAAACCTAGAAACGGGTTATAAAGCGAGATCATTCACAATGCCTTGACGTAAACGTAGACGTAAGACGTAAACTTAAGAGCTCGCAAGCTCCAAGCTTCTACGTTTAAGTTTACGTCGAAATTCTACCGAAGACCAATCAGAAAGCAGCATGAAAAAAACAAATGCACAACGAAATCCGCGAGAAGGAAGGTCGACTCCAGATCGATTCTTGTTTATGCGTGTGTATTGGTGTGTATAGTCGAAAGGTAGAGCAGAGAAGTTTGTGGAGTTTTGGTACGAAGTTGCGAAGTGTTGGTTCGAAATGGCAAACAAAATTGTGACCTTCGATAATGCAAATGCAAAAGGCGAAATCGATAGGAGAGTCGACAAAAATGCTAGAAACGAATCGATCAATATGTTGAATTCTGATTGGTTCAGGCAAAACCTACGTTCCAGCTTACGTTTGCCATTGTGAATGATCGTTTCTACGTGAAAAGTTTACTGCATAAGTTTACGGCTTACGTTACGTTTAAGTTTGCATTGTGAATGAGGCCTAAGTTTGTTCACAAAGGTTCGCAGCCCAACCCCACATTAGCGACACTTCGAACGGAAGAATATTCTTTTGTGAACTTCACAACCTGTGTCGGTTACCAGCAGTAGTACCGATGCTTCGACATCAGCTTTGCTTCCCCTTATTCTTTCTTCCTGTGCAGAAATATATTAATCTAGGGAGCTATATGTCTCCTTCTGAACGTTTCTCCCCGTCTCGACCGCTGCGCGAAGCCCCCTAACCTCGTTTTCTTCACGAAAGACGCACCCCGGTGTAAAAACTATTCTCTGCTCACACGCCACCCATTGTCGCTTTCTGCGTCGTAAAAACTTCTGAATTATAAGTTTAAATTGTTGATCGACTCGATTACGTGCTACATCACTATATTGGATCGCTTAAGAAAGTGAATAATGTCAAAATATTAATAACGAATTTAATTCGTCAAAAAGATAAGTACTGTAAAAATGAAAATAAAACGAACTTTTCCCAAAAACTTAATTTTTCAAAGGTTCATAAATTGACAAAAACAAAGCAGGAAAGAAAATGGCTCTGCTACTCGCCGGTAAATAAATAAAGGTAGTTTGTTTGGCTTTCCCTGCAAAATTGATGGTACCGATTGTTTTCAATCTACAGTTTTTATTGAAGAGAACTTCAATGATTGGGGAAATAGTAATCTAATGTTGAATCGATATGAAGAAAGTATGACACAAGAACTTGATTATTTTGTTAGCTCGAAAGAAGGTAATCACGTTGTCGAGGCCATAAAATTGTTTGCAGAATGAGGTCTTGTTTTTCCAGGCAGTGATGAACTAATCGGTTCTTGACAAAATGGAATTATTTAGGAATACTGGAATTAATCGCTAAACAATAACCGAATAAGGCAGTAAAAAGTGCCCCAAACCAAATCGATAATCACGATGCTCATAGGAAGAAATAATGACGTGTATTCCCAAAAATCTCAGCATCCTAGGGCACTGTTACGAAGACATGAGAAACGTGTTTTTCATGTTTTATTTTTTCCCTTGGTTTGTTGATTGGTTAGCGATTCCGGGCGCGTCAACGACTTAGGTCATTAGCCCCGTAAGTGTAGTGCATGTTTTTTCCTCGGGAGATGGCGGTGATCTTCCCCAGCTGGATGGTGAGATCCGGCGCCGACCTACCGTCGGCTCGCGGGGTTTCCCCTTAACAAGGACTCTCCCACCAGCGGGGCACCGCCCCAGCCGGGACAAGCTCTAAGCTCCCGTCCGGTCTCCCGGAATATGTGGTAGTGTAGTGCGTGTAAGTGTGTGTGTGATGGGAGAGAATAGGACAAGGAAGAGGAAGGAGAGATCACGTGTAGCCCGTGGCCCATTTTGTTAGTGTACTGCTCCGGCATTCGCCCGTTGATCGGAGAAACCGCGGAAAACTACCGATCAGAGCAGCCGGCCGCTAGAATTCTCGTCCAGACAGCAACTGAAATCGACCTAGCTGAAAAGAATGACACATTGAAAAGCTAGTGTCGAAAATCCTGCCGCCATCAGGACTCGAACCTAGGCCCTCCCGGTCAACGGCGCTGCAGTGACATCAGTTGATGCACTGAGCTACCGTCCCCGGTATATTTTTCTTAGCTTCTAGTGCATGTATTAGGCTGAACAAAGGCAGGGTAAAATAGTTGAATTTGAAAGTATTTTTGTCAACCAATTTTGAGGCCAAATTCAAATAGAAAAAAATAATAATAAAGTTTTGAAATTTATTTTTGACGTGATAACATCGGAGTACTTTCTCAGTTTTTACTTAGAATATGTCTCATAACATTCTATAACATATCTTTTTCAGATTTTTAAACATTGATGAGGCTGCTAATATAGCTTGAGTATTTTGGGAGAGTTTTTGTCGTCTTTTAATCCTTTGTCACAAGGGAAAGTTCTGTCTGGTCGAAACGCCGGCGGCGCTAGCCGAATGTGTTTACTACGCTCCGTGAAGTCACGAAGGTTAAGCACATTCGAGACTCGCGGGTTCGTGGTTGGGTGACCGGCCAGGAACCCCGGGACCTAACGTCGTCGAGCCCCTGGCCGAAGGGATAAAAGGCAATGACTGACTGCGACGTGACGAGACTTGACAAATATTAAAAAAAGTAGCACTTTAATGGAGGATTACTCCCCTGTGCTAAAGCGCTCAACGCCCCTTAAGGGGGCTTGGAGACGCAAGGTGGGGACGCAACAAAAAAAAAAAAAAAAAAAAAAAAAAAAAAAAAAAAAAAAAAAAAAAAAAACGAAAATCGTTTACTCCTGTTTTTTCTCTCGTAATTTCTGCGTGTTCATGTTATTGCATGGAGATCGCGCGCCAACGCGATGTTTCACTGAGGCTGCAATGCTGTGAGCTAGGCACACTGCTAACGTAAAATGTAACTTTCAATGCAGCCAAGATGCGTATTACTTCTTTTTACTGACGAGGCGATCCTTTGTGAAACGGCTCGGCTGCAGATTCTCAAACAATTGAATTTCGTGGCATCTTATTTTGAAAGGCGTCCGATTCTCAGAATTTGTCGACAATGTGCCATACACTGGCCATACACCCTCCGCGGCTTTTCCAGTTGCTGGCGCCATCTCCCGGACACCTTTAAAAGCAGCTGTCCATTCAAAGAGTTTCATGCGAAAAATTAATCCTTTTTTTCTCTGGAAGTCGAACGCGGGATGTTTGAAATGTATACCTTTTGCTGTTAAATAGCGCCAAAGCATCGTTATAAACGATTGAATTCCACGCACGGCGCCAAATTTGAATTAATTTGGCCGCCTATGCCAACAAACTATGTGGACGATAGTAAAAAATAATTAAAACCAATTCTATCAGTTCAAAAATTTGAAATTCACGCAAAAATGTGATGGAAAAAGTTTTTCACCAATGTTTAAACATTCAATTTAAATTACTGAAAAGTTTCACTTACCAGCTTGACTTACATCTTTTTGGTGACAATTTTTTTTGTTTTTATGTGGAAAATATTTACATTATCGAAATAAACGCAACCCCTTTTTTAGATATGTGTATTGTTTCTAATTTACATCAAATTACCGTTCAATCAATATTCCGTGTACAAAAAATAATGGTAACAATTTATGGAATTTAATTTAATTTGTCAACATTTCAATATTCTAGTGTGAGACTGAATAAAAGGAATTATTTCAGCAAATGTTACAAAATTTTAAAACTAAATATCAGGATTACGTAACCCTCGTTACCCGCTACCCGTAATCGTAGCCTAAACGGTGCCTCAAACCCCTCCCCCTCTTGAGCTATTCGTAATTTATGGACAACCCCCTTGGATAGGTCTATACAAGAAACTTAACATTTTCTGTACATAATTAAAATAAATATTCATTTTGATGAATACATGCCGTTCTCAGGAATATTATTCAAGGTAAAAAGGAAATTGCAAATTCACTATCATGCATGTAATTATGAGAAAAGTTCTGGTCTATTGGGCATTTTCTACCTAAACTCTTGTTTTGACAACAGTTTATGCCCATAAGATGACACACTAGATTCATGCAAAAATGTATTGCAACAATTTAATTCTCACAGAATACCTCGAATTAGTTTTCGTGCCTCCTAACCACTTGCGTAGAAAGTAAGGATAATGGAAACGTGCATTAATGATATCTTGTCAAAATAACATCGTCTGAGAACTCCTACATTTTTGTTACAATAAATAATTTGAACAAGTTCAACAAAAACTGCAATATTTCATTAAATTGTGTTCACATTAGGGATGAACAGGGGAATCACAGTCACCAAAGAAAAATCAATTGTAACATCTCATAATATTGATATATTTGATACTTTGGATTCTAATCTTACAATTATTTATTAATCTTTAATATGTTTGGGTGCTTTTAACTAGATAGGATTTTTCTTTTAATACGTCATTTGACTGCTATTGCCCGAAGTGGGTTGGTAAAAAAATTATCTACTTTTGTATATTTTCTCAATTTAAACGTGAAATACACTGATCTGAACTAAATAGAATGACGTACTTAGAAGAAACATAACTGAAATGTAACAAAAACTGGCTCTTCTGGGCTTGGTTTCGCAGGTTTGACGAAATATTGTAGGCAACGAACAAAATGTTCATTGGACCAGCAATTATAAAGTGCTCCAGGAGGTTAATTGGTCTCGAGTAGAAGAAATTACCCTGTGTTGAGCATAAATATAGATGGGAGGAACGTAGCCACCAGCTTCATTCATGGAACAAAAAACCCTTTATCTCCATTTGCATGATGCAATGATCAGTTCTCTCCTGTCTTTTAGTGCAACCCTTTTCCAGGTTTCTTGAGACAGTTGAAATCTTGTCTCATCTACATTTTTATGTTATGTGCGTGGTGTCATTGCCCACATGTTACCACACGTGAAAATACTTCGTTGTGTGTAACAGCTTATCCACACGGAGCACGTTCACAATGTATTTAGGTGTCCGATGCCACACATTTTTCCCAATAGAATTTTCCACAAAATTCAAATCAGGAACTTAAATAATGAAAGGAAAAAATTAGGTCAGCAGCGCCGGAATACATTTAGTTTTTAATAATGTGTTTGTCAACTGAATGCTTCAAAGTTGATTAAAATGTTTTACAACACGATACTACAGACAAGACTCTCACATGCTTCTGTGAACATTTGATCAGAAATCACGCTAACCGTGATTCCCCATTTTCCCCTGGTATGTGAAAATTAAATGTATTTTCAAAATATTTTTCATCTGGTATCCTCGAGTGTAAAAAAGCAATTATCAAATCTACATGCAATATTGTAAATAACCTAATTCTCAATTGAGAGAAAATTTCAAGAGACGCAATAAACCAATATTTGACCACATGGAAAGGACACAGTGTTTCGTCAGATTTGCATGAATGTAAAAAACAAATATTGTACAATTTGTCACCACAAGGAAAACGTCAATGTGAATTAATTATTACATTCCAATGCATTTTATAACCAATATATTTCAAATAAACAGACTCTCAGAGGTGATATACAGGAATAAAATTGAAAATATAAGCACATTTAAATCTTTCAAATCCTAGAGAAATACAATGATGCAAGTATACTAAAATGCTACTATATCATTTATTAACACATTGAGTCAATAGATTCCTTTCATTAACTCAAAATAATTACATCAACATTCTAATGCTAAAGAAACTGTATGCCTCCTCTTACAGATAAAGAGACCATTCAGAACATAACATCCACGGCACTGGAAATTTCTTAAACCTGTGAACCAAGTGCCTGCATAACTTAAATTCAATATCAAAAAATTAGACAAAACTAAAAACAAAAACATGCAATTGGAAGAAATTTAAATGCATTAGAAATCTGACATTTGGAAAATGATTTAGAAGCCATGATTTCTAAGCATTTTATGTAACTCTTCCATTTTAGATATTTTGCTGTAAAACTGGGCTCCATAAATTTAGAATTAAACAACAATCTTTTTCATCATTCTCATTCCATCCTTATCAGTCACTTTTTTTTTCCACCGACACTAAAACTACAATCTCCAGCTAATGATACAAGGTGTATGAAGATTCTGGCCCTGTTGACTATCTCCCCATACATAACATTAGGGTGAAGATGATTAACAATTGCATAGAATGTTATTTGAAGTGCTCAAAAAATGCAACAAGCCTATTGAAAATTAATATTTCACCGGACGGAATCATGTGTCGAGTCAAATTTATATAAAACTGGAACGGACACCAAAGGAGATTCAAATTTCTTTTTTCACCAAAAAATACTGATAGTTTCTTTCCTCCTAAATGGTTAAACAACAACTTTGATGCTCCCAGGGATAACATGCCATGGATTCAGCGGTAATCCCTTTGTCCCTCTGCAACTATTTTATACTAACAAGTATTTATAATTTTATTATAAAACACTGGCTTCAGGCTTCAATCATGCACAAGCACTGGAATTAATGTTTAAAAATTGACACTTTTTAAATTATATTGCATGAATAAAAAAAATAATGGGGATGATTAATGTAATAACCAAGTTAGTTCTATTGTGAATTTCATTACAAGAAAATTCATCTGCATAAAGAAAATAAAAATGAAGCACCCAACTAGCAACAAAACAAATAATATTAATAAAAAGAAAAAACAAAAAGATATCTACACTATTCTTAGCACATATTTCCAGATTCTGAAGAACATGTATGCAACTAAGTGTAGGAATGTGGAGGAGAAAAGATGCAAAAACAAAGTCATACATGCATACATTGCCAAACACTCCAGCTATCACTACATCAACCACTCAACACTATTTGTATTATATTGGTATTTGAAGACAACTGTTTTCAAATGTTATCAAGTGCATCTTAAACAACATTGGGAATATGCATGTTGGATACAAACAAATAATGCTTAATGGGTTCTTGAATCTAAATTTAAAATTTGAAAGCGGTATCTAAGAAAGCCATCCTAGATGATTTTGGAACCTCCTCTTGGGGCAGAAGCAATTCCACCAAAGAAAAGATCCATCAGTCATCTTCAGAATAGTTGGATCAAACAAAAATAAATCTTGAACAGCACACACATTATTAAAACATTACATCTTTGATTATACAGACCAAAAGGACAGGAATCAATAAATACATATACAAGTATTCAGAAAACATTTACTTCTCATTAAACACGTTTGGTTGCCAAAGAAGCAGAATGGTTGGTAAGAGTAGACATTCTTTTAGCTCAGTCCATGGTATTTCCTCTTTAACATTCAAAGAAGACAAACCACAAAACAGATCTTTCACTGATCTAAGAAAATGAGAAAATGTCAGTAATTTAGTGTCTTATTCAAAAGAGAGTCAAATATTAAGAACAAAATTAATCCCAAAATTTTGCAATTTTGGTTTATAAATTCTTCATTGAAGAACTTCTCTGTTAACTTCTAGCTTCAAGTATCAAATATTTTTTACAGAGAAAACAGAAATAATTTTTTTCCACCCCATTTTTATAAAATTCTCTTTTGAGTAATCGGATCCTTCCACTAAAGACACCAGAGAGGAAGCTATGTTGATATGATTACTTCATGTTTATAATTAATTAGGTTTTAAATTATGGAAATGTAATTTTAGAAAACTGACATTTCCTTGCAATTTTTATTAAGCACTTTAATATTATAAATAGTACAAAATAAATTCAATGTTTTGCAAAGAAATGGTGGTAGTATTTACATGAAGTTAAAAATTTTACAAACCTACTCCTAGGCAAAGATACAAGATAACTAGTAGAATATACAAGGGTATGAAAGGTAATTTTCCTCAAAATGTAATCCAGAAATTTCATATTCGTGATTTTCATCCACTCTAGATGAGATCCAAAACCATTGATGGACAAATTCAGGAAGACTCCACTAATTGCTTGTTTGGTTTTGTTATGAAAAATTTACATTTGTGAAGCATAATACAAATTAATTTCTTTTACTTCATTTTAGTGTTACAAACAGTCCTAATTGCTGTCTTCTTTGCTATTTAGTCATGTCACTCTCTTTAACACAAAATGTTTGTATATGTTCGCTCCTTTATTGTACACTAACCACCTACTACCAATATATTGCATTTCTCTGATCCAACAACATACATAACAAGAAAGGTGAAAATTAAATTTTATTAACTGTACACTTGCTTATATGGACATTTTATTTATTGACATCTCTTTTGAATGTGACATGATTACAGTAAAATAATGCAAATGATAATCATTCGTATTTTAAGTTCCTAACAACAAAAAATTTTTATTAGAAGTATTTGACATGTGGTGTCACAATAAACTTGTATAATCTTTGAAGCACACTGGGCAATATTTTGCAAAAATAAGAGAAAACATACCATTGGAAAAAGAAGTTCAGACTAATGTCTATTACTTGATATAGGAATAAAAACTTAGCAGTATCTGAACTCTCCTGTAACTTGTTCCATTTTTAACATTTAAAATAACAATCTAGTTCAATAAAGGGTTTTGTATATTCAAAATACCTCTATTACTGGCACAAACGCTTCTAAATATACTTTTATACAATTCCATGCAAGATTTCAAAATGCAAAAAAAGGGAAATATATCGCATTGCTCATTATCAAAATCCTATTAAATCCCACATAGTGGTTACTGAATAGCTGTGACATGTGATGTAATCTATTGGTGCTTATGGACTTACAATTAATTTATACATGTGAACAAAAACATGGTAGAACTGTAGCAACCTTTTGCATCAATCACATACTACGTGATACGGTATTTTAATTTTCCTCCTTTACAGTGGAGAGACAAGTAAATGAACATAAGCATCCCCACCTTTTAGCCTATAAATAGGGATAATACAGATTCCACGCACCATCAAAATTGATGCACAATCTGGGCAATGATATAATCCAGGTTTGATTAAATTAGAAATTAAAATGATATGAAATTGAATTATGAACACTGGATCAAGCAACTTCTTGCAGCACCGCCACAAATACAATTCTCAAATTTGTATTCATTCCTTTTAATTTTGAGATATGCTTCCTTGGCAACCACCTAACAGGAAACTATCAAATCACAATTTTGGTTCTCACAACCCTTTTCACTTAGACCTTATGTTTCATCCATTCATGTTCTCAAAAATACTGAAACTCGTACACAGGAGAAAGAGAGCAATTCATATATCTTCGAAACAGAAAAATAGCAAACCTGCATGAATACGAGAATGCAACAGACAATTCAGTCAAAAGTTGCTCTACGTATACTGCAGTTCGCTTCATAATTCTCATTACAGGTGTTCACAGTAACATTTTCAAAAAGAGGTAACAAAACATCACACAACAATGGGGGCAAAGTCTGGAATGCGGAATGCTTATGAGAGATATATCCACAGCATTCACATGCGCACACACACATGCACATGCACATGCACATGCATAAAAGATAAAAGTCCCCAAGGAAATCCCAACCCATTTATACATTCAAATGCTTTCACAGCATCAAGTGGCCTCTCATGCAATGAACAATACTTCTCAATTAACAAGTGATGATTCCGGTGTTGGAGGAAATTCATTCATCTGTAGCAAAAATGTTCTGTCAACTGCTCTCCCCCCACTGATACCGCATTGTTTGACTTTTCAGAGCAAGATCGGAAAGTGTCAAAGAAATGAATGTCCTGAATAGATCTCATCATTTAAAATTCCATCAGTGAAGACGTAGGCTTCCACCGACAGTCAATGGATTGATTGTTGGCTGTCCAGCGGAGACTGCCTCCTAGGCAAGATTGCCAACATTTCCATCTACATACTGCAATCTTCTTTAAGGTGAAATGCATTGGTAGGCATTCCCAGAATATTACCTATCCTAGCCAGCCCCAAATTCAATATTCTATCACTTTTCTCTGTACAACACACTAGCCCAAAAAAAAGTCCACATTGAACAGATCGAATCTTTTACTATTACTAACACCCAAGATTTTTTTAATACAAACTACTAGGAAAATCACAATTTTTTTAATAATCCAAATTTACAATTAACAAACAAATAGACTTGTTTCATACAAACACGGAAGTTTAATTTCTCAACCATTTGTTCACAAACGAATTGAAATTTTCTTAGATATTACAACTTTTTATTTAATTTGAACTTGATAAAATCATTATTTAGAATTATCTGAGTGACAACTCAAAAATTCAAATTAAACAAACATTTAAAGCCAGCTTAATAAGAATATCAAGAGGAACAAGTTTCTCTCCAAATTAAAAAAAAGAACCCACTGAATAATTGTCTCCAAAAATTAACAGTCAGTCAGGCACATATCAGACTTATCCCAGCTTTTTTTCTCACGTTATCACAACTGAATGCCTGACATAATTCTGTGACTGAGCAGCAGCTGTAATTAATTTTCATAGTAAAAATAATAAATTACTCAAATTAATAATTTATGTTTTGTTGTCACTCATTGTTTGGTATTTTGACTATTATTGACCAGTGTAAAAGAATTTGTCAGAAAAAAATCTTAGGATTTAACCAACAAAGAAAAAAACTTTACACGAGTCTGAAAAAATTGTTCTGCACGGGAAAGAAAAAAAGAGGGAAGAAGGAAAAGAAAGAAAGAAAAGGAAAAGAAAAACCAAAGAAACTAAGACTAAATGTAAGAAGTGACAAGAGTACATAGTAAACAGTACAGCAGAGTCCTGCATTGCAAATGCTCTAAAACAGGTTCTGAATGAATTATGCATAATTTACACAGAACTGACTTCGCAATTATTTTTTACCATGTACCAATTGTCTGTGGAGTGTATGTGAATTGTTTGATAATGTTTTTTGAGCAGTAGGATTCTAGGTGCAAGTTACCTTGTGTCTTGTGACAAAAAGTTAGTGTTCTGAATTAATATTTCTACCCAAAAAACAAATCCTGCTAATAAGTGCAAACTGTAATAATTAACCTTCAATTCTAGATGTATTTTTGCCAAAAATAGAGGGAAAGAAAAAAAAGAAATTTAGCAATTACATTCCAGTGGGGAAAAGACCAAACCATGATAACAAGAGTAACAAAACTGAACACAGTCATGGACTAATCCTTCCTTCATTAAATATTTGTTTATTTCCAGTTACTATAAGGATTCATTGAAAATCTCTTTCCCCTTTTCCTGAACTATTTACTTTGATATACAAATTTTCATGTGAAGGTATCTGAATAGTTTTCTTATACTTTATCAGAAACAACCACTTGAAATGTAATGAGTAGAAACTACAAGAATTGACATAGCAATATTTTTTCATTAAATATTTACACAAAGAAAGAACCTCCATTTCAAAATCTTAAAATAAAAGGCATTTCTTCTACTTTTTAATAAAAAAATTCACAATTCGTGAGAATGAGAAATCGTTTCTTACATAATTATGCCCTTTTTATTGAACAAACGACCAATAAACTCAAAAATTTCTAATCCAAATGTAAGGCTCTGAAAAGCAATATGCGAGAAATTTACTAAACATCTGAATTTCAGAAGCTTTATTTGGTACCATTATATATTTATTACAAATTTTTTCCTTTATTAATATATTGTTCACAAGCCACTTGATGTTGTCTATTACAGCATCAACTGCATTCAAATGAGAAACGGTTGAAGTTGTCTGTTGTCTATATTGATATTATCCAAATTTTTGGACAATGTTATCACATATTAAATTAATTTTATAAAAAGGAGAAACACAAGCAAATATTTGACTATTGGAAATTAAAAGTGGTTACAATTTTTTATATTCTCAAACCTGACAACTCAAAAAAGAGCAGCCAAGACATTTGAGTGAGAAACATGCAGTATTATCAACAGAAAATAAGCAATTAACAAAAATTGGATTTTTGGCGAGAAATACACACAGCAAAATAATTATCTGATAAAACCTATAGAAACTAAAACAAATGGTCCCTCATCATACAACTATGTTAAAATCGTATCACAGAATTGGTATAGATGCAACATTAAATTTTGCTAGGATCTAAACAACTAAAAAATCTTTTAGTTAAGTCTACCCGCCAATATACTGAACTTCGAGCACCAGTTTAAGTTTCAAATTTAATTACAAGCATAATCTCAATGTATAAAGCACACTAGATAAGGGAAAGCTCAAACAATAGAATATCTGGAGTTCATTGTGTAAAAACAATCAAAGCATTAACAGTGAATAAAAAGTTTTTTCACATCCCTATTCATAGTAGAGTAAGCAATAACATAACATGACTGACTGACTGATTGACGGGCAAACTATTTTAAAAGCACAGTAAGTTCAAATTGTCAATGATGTAGTAGTTCAGCAAAACAAATATAAAAAATACTACCACAGATATAATACTTCTGAAATATCAAAAATATGCACAGAAAAAATTTGAGATTTTTTCCTTCTTATTTTTTCTTTCTTGATGGACATCATAAGAACACACATTTCTTAAATCATGCCATGCATACAGTGAGATAAAACATCATTTGGAAGAACTATAAATCTGAAAACTTTTTAAAAAATGTAAAGGGAAGGCTCAAAATAAATACAATTAACAAGATCTGCATTTTCCACACAGACCAGGATATCAGCACATAAAATATGATATGCTAGAAGTTAAAGTAATAGATTCACAGATCTAATTGTAAAAGAAGTGTCATGCAAGAATCAATTGGCTTTTGGTGAGAATTGCAAGAATTCATTCTAGTTTTGTCTTTTTAGGTTTTTGTTATTTTTTTGGTGTTTTTTCACCCCAGAGGCAAGTGCACATTTTCTGCAAAACTTTTCTCGTGAACAATAATTACTAATGCAATGATATGTCTGCACCTTGGACGATCACTGAGGAATGTCAAAGCATTGAGATGACAAAGTTACTAAACAATAGATCCATTAAGTATTTTCTGTTATTGAATTCAGACTTAGAGGGGATGGAAGATTAATCCCATCTTCATATCCTTTACACCCGAGATATCTTTATCTTCAAAATTACTCCCACTGAAAACCCATTTATTACTTTCATTACTTACTAAAAACAAAACAGAATATATGAATTTATTTGTATTATTTTTATCATGCTTGTGTGATTTTCTATTTCAGGTCTATTTCCATAAGGCTTAGATCATCACATGTTTTGTTCAAATTTTTAAAAGAAACATGAAGAAAGTAATGCTTTAACGCAACCTCCAATTTTACCACACTACAATGCTGTCAAGATCCAATCTGTGTCCATATTTCTAGAAATTACAATACCAATCTTTAAGTAATTTACAATTGGCAAGAAGAGAGATAAAATTAACTACAACTTTTTTCAAGACTCCATCAAATTGGGGCTTGATTTACACCACCACTGGGGTGCTCTTTCCATCTCATTAGACAAATTTTAACATCATTTAATAGTTTTTAGAAAGTCCACCAAACCTACACGTCAGACTGTCTTGAGAATAACAACCTCCTTTGCCTTGCAGTACCTTCTATATTCCTCATGCTGATCTCTCATACATTTTATTAACAACAATTATCAAATGTACAATGTCTTTTTTCAAGAACCTTCTTTAGAAAATCCCAAAATAGTTTTTGGTCTTGGATGGGTCTTTAAAGTATATCTGTGTCCTAATTATAACAGAATATAAATTTTGATACAGTTTAATTGTAACGTGTGTAGGAAATTACATAATCTTTTATTAAGCTTCTCACATACTGAATTTGTGACTTCTTGGACATTCTGTACATTTCTGTGAAGGCTAACACAATATCTCCATTGTACAAATCCCAGGTAAGTAGTAAAATATAAGACAAGGGATAAATCTACTCTAATAATAAAAGAAGTCCCTCCAAGTTTAAAGCTTCAAGTAATATTGCTTTATGATTTAAAATGCTAGTAATGCAAGATGGTAACACTCACAAAGCTGCCTCCTCTACATTTCACAATTTTTTCCATAACATCATGACCTATCCCACTCATTATATATGTGTCACACACATTTTCTCATTCACACACGCACACACACACAATAATAAAGCACCCTTACAATTCATAACATATTTCAAGAATGATGGATTGCACAAGACAGTTCTATTCAGGCAATCTGGTTCACAGAAAAATTAATATCCGATTGTCAAAAGCATACCTGTGCATTGATAGAACTTAATCTGTTATTAATCAACTTATTCAAATATTCCATCCTGCAAATTAGAACTTGAACACTAATACTTTTGTTAATAATTTTAACTGTCATGTGTATAAATGACAATGTGTTAATGTGAAATAAAAACTGATAGATTTAAGTAAACTGTGGCACTAGCACAACACATGCTGACGACACACTAACGAACCACAAACTCCTCAAAATTTAATATGACAAGAATTTCATAGCAATAAAACTTCACTATAATATCATTCGCAAAATAGTACCGGTCACTTTCCCAATGAGATATTAAGTAGAACTAGCATAAATTATCACAACAGTCCTAAACTCTACGCACTGTCACATTTTATGAAAATAAAGTCAAAGTAGACCACTACATTGGCGTGAATTTCTTGTGTTGACTCAAGCAAACACTAGAGCAAGAAGCCAATCTTAAGTGATTTTTTAAGATCATGTAGTACCCTGCTTGCAGTTACAATTTATCACACAGAAATACATTCACATCACAGTTTCGAAAGAGCAAGAGCTCAAAAAAAAAAAATCACTATAACACATCAGTCTTCACCTTCCACAGCTAGCAATGACATTGCACATCCATATTTGCCTGCATGGCACTTCCTTTCTAAACATCCTAGTTCGTCTCGTAACTAGTAAGCAAAGCAGCGTCAACTGGCTCCATACAAGAAGGGCAGGTGAAACTTCTCATCAGCCAATCATCAATGCATTCAACATGATAGGTGTGCATACAAGGCAGGTACCGAACAGGATCATTTATCATAAATTCGATCATACAAATAACACATCTGCAACAAAGAAAGACACATTTCATTACATCGATGAATATTATAAATCAAGACAAAACATGACAATTCTTACCTTTGAACTTCCTACTTATTTAAGTCTACAAGTCACAAGATAAAATTTCAAGGACAATAATTTTCCCTTATATTAGGCCTCTCTTTTCACCCAACCCCTCCATACGACCTTCTGTCAGTAGACCCTTGAAGCCTACAAAATATATTTTGGATCTATTTAATGTATCATATTGTCAGGAAATTTTAAATTTATAACATAATTATACATACCACCATTTCTAATTGAAGCATATTGAAATTTCACTTACATTAATTTTGTTTGAAAAATACACAATATCTTGAAGGAAACCTTAGCCTTAAAATATGACAACCATATTCAATTCAATTACATCATAGTGTAATTTTCCACATTCTCCTATTACAAAAATAACTAAAGCAGTGATATGCAACATCTATGAACTTCCCCCAGAGACAGTTCTTTCAGATGTTAAGGAGTGTTTTTGCAGTCCAATCTAATGTTGTAAGGGCAAGGATATTGTACCCTGAACACACTCGTACCATTATAATAGGACAATACAAATTGTAGTGTTATAAATAAGGTTATGAGTATATGCAAATTACATCATTTTTTCTGTTCACGACAACATCCCATTTCGACAAATTTTAGGGATTCTAAGACATTTAGAATCAATTCACGAAGCTATTGCAATTTTACCTGTAGCACCATAAATGCACATTTTTGCATTTTTGGACCGTATGTGTGTCCTTCCTATGCAAAAAATTCTAAAAAGGCCAACAGTAACTTATAAATTGCTGACATTTTTGGATTGTTAAAGACAAGACAACAGATGTTGAAGGATAATATATATAGAGTGAGTCACATAACTTTAGCACCTCTTGTAACTTTTGAACGGTTGAAGTTATTGCAATGCAGTTTTCGTGAAAGGGAATGGAGCTAATTGATGTATATTTATTCATTTCGATTTTATCACTTGTATTATAAGAGAAACCGAGGTACCTTTGTGTTCTTCAAATGGAACTATACATATATTTTTAGTCTATCATGATGAGCGTAAAAGGATGAATCCAATGCTATACATATTTGTCACATGTTAGATAAGCATTTTTTTCAGTAATTTTTTTCTTTCGGCGATTCGTGTTTAACCTATATTTTAAATGTAATAGTCCACCAACCCAGGTCAAACAGTGCTCTCCCTGCTAGCACATGCTCGGAGCGTTATAATATCTGTTAAATAGGAGTCGCAAAAAATAAAAAATAACCACGAAAATTTTTATCTAATGTATGACAATACGAATATCATAGGATTAGTCTCTTTTACACTCATCATGATAGACTGAAAAAATTTGTATAGTTCCATTTGGGAGGAAAAACAACAACAACAACAACAACAACAAAGTTTTCTCAATATCTCAAAAAATACACATGATAAAATAGGAGTGATTACATGTCTTAATTAGCCCCATTGCATTTCCATGAAAACTGCATTGCAATAACTTCAACCATTCAGAAACTGCAGGAGGTGCTAAAGTTACGTGACTCACCCAGTACAGTCACAGGAGAAAACTGTCCATAGATAGCTTTCAAAACGAATTCTGCTGAACTGCGAGACATTTAAAAAATTGTCACCATTCAAAGGTATTACAATGAACCAAAAAAGCTATTTGACAGAGGGGTTCAGCAGGAAAAGGTCCTTCTGTTTCTTGGAAATGGTGCTTCATAATTGGTAAAAGCAGAGACCGCAATTGTTTTCTATCCTGAACTTCATTTAACATGCCTTGCTCATAACATGTTGCAGAAACTGAAATATTGATCACTTGATATCAATTGTGAAGCAATTCTTAAACATTCTAAGCCATATGGAAATTCTCAACACAATATCCTGATATACCTCTTCCTCCCCAGCCAGTTATCACAAGGTTGGGTAGGTCTACTTGGCTGAAGAAAGCAAAGTACTATTCTAAGAAATTTAATCAAATAAACAATATTAATATTTATTGGTTTTTTTGAGTGTAGGACACAAGTAGAGCCCAGAAGTTTAGCAAAATACTTTTTTGTTATTCTTACTATTTCACGGCTTTTGACAATAGGAATCAGTGAATTCCGCTTCTGGTATCGTTTTAGTAATTTTCATTTTGCCTGTTTTGTCTATTTTTGCCATTTTGTCTTATTTTTGCCTTTTTCTCTCTTTTATGTCATTATTTAGCTCTTTTCCCTCTCCTGACAGGTTTTGGTCAAGCTGGAAGCCTGGGCGACATGAAGGCATGGTTGCATTTGTCTTTCTGTGGAAGGCTATGTTTAAAAATATTTTTGAATCTTTTTCATTAATACTGCTTTTTAATTAACACTGCTACATTAATAAGGCTGTAATCGCTCATGAAGAATCCCATCCTACTTTGGAGTATGGTCTTGATACCTTTTTGAGGGCAACTCATAGGGTATGATATACCCTTCTCAGAGCTGGTGATTACACAAGTGAGAAGAACAAAAAATAGAATTCCATTTTTGCAAATGCCATTTCAAGATTCAAAAAGAAATCCACAGTATCATTTCAAAGAGAGAGAGTTGCAAATAAAACAAATTTGTAGCCACCATACCAGACGGTCATGTGAAATCAAGATTACAAAGAAAAGTTTCCTTACACATTAAGAGCTAATGTAAATTTTAGAGTTAGAATAAAAATGTGAATCATTTTAATTATTCTTTTTTTTTTTTTTACAATAAATCCTTTTGAATGTAAACAATGAAAAATCACATGTTTTTGCACTTCCACTTCAGCTAGAATAAATGCCCTTTTCACGCCAATTTTAGCAAAAATAAATGCTTTTTTAATCCCTATTTTAGTAAAAATAAATGTTTAAACTTCCAGGCTCTAGTCAAACTAAGAAAATGAACTTTACATTGCCTATGTTTCAGCTATTAGATGTTATTTACTTAAAACGAGTAGATGCAAGGAATAAATTTAAAGAGCATAAGACAACAACTAATACATACTATCTTACAACAGGTTCACCTGTAAGTTCCTAGAAATAAAAAATATACTTTCTTACAGAACAGTTAAACCTCTCTGACTAACCACACCTCTGGTTTTTCTTGATACAAACACTGCAACCCATATAATGTATGCATTCATATCCCTGTTAAGACCATCACATTAATAGTAATTTTCTTCATTTAACCCTCTGAAAAGATAACTTTCAAAAAAATATTAAGTAAACAGTACTCTGAATTTTTATTAGTTAAAACTAAAATTTGCAACCCTGTGCCTCAGCTTCATTCTCGAAGAAAACAGAGGGCGGGACAGAGGGTAAGGATCTGGGAATGAAGTAACAATAAACCGTGGCCACTGATATAGTATCACGGCTGCTCGCTCCATTTCAGTTTAATTGCTTTTAATGAGATGGTGGATCCAAAAGTGACCCAACATTTAATTCCTTGGATTAACATCCTTAGCTTACCTTCCTGGAAGAACATTTGGTGCGGTGGAATATCAATGTCGGAAGTCAGGATTATCGACTTTGTGAGAAGTGTGATAAAAGTGAGATTTTGAGCTCCTAAGATATACATTGGGTCATATATACCTGAATTACCTGAATGTTGAGTCTTCACCACAGAATGAAGATTCAATACGGTAGACAACTATTGGGAGTACTAACACAGGAAATTATTTAAAAGTTTATTTTTACTCAAAGACAAGATATATTTTTAAATTAATTTAAAAAACTAAATCTAAAAAGGCATTTACATAAAAAAGGCAAATGAAAATTTAATCAAAATCTTTAATAATTCGAGTTCATTTACTAACAGCCTTTCTTAAACATCTGATGTCTAGTGTAAAGAGACCATTTTTTGTTCAATAAGAACATGGATTGCCCCTATTAAGCGACCACTTGTCTAAAAGGCCATTTTTTTTCATTGAACCAATAGTGGCCTCTTAAATCCTGTTTCACTGTATATTCCATAACACATGTAGTTGGAAACTGTAGACTTATTTATTTTTAATTATATTTCCACAATAATTTAATCTTTGAAGCAAAGAGGAACTATTTATCAGTAATTGGAACTAGAAATATTTTGCACTTTTAGTGGATTTCAATGGTTCTTAAATGTGCAGTGCAGAAACATAGCGTGTTTAAGAGAACTTTAATACAACATTTAGTATTTAAAATCTGTCTACACAGAACAGGTTTGTTGTTCCATTTGATATGATTTTTTTTATAACAGGGATCTACATATACCTCGCTACCAAGAAATATTTTTCATTTCACTTTCCAGAAAATATTGTTTTTAATGCTAAAAATCAGGAGTTAGTCTGTGACATTTCTAAAAATCTGTTTAATATTTTTATAATTATTTTTACAAAATGACACTTAATGTTTCACTCTTGAATGAAGCAGAACTATTTACAATGCATTAATGGGAGAAAAATGTCTGTATCTTAAACATGTTAATTTCATATTTTGGGAAAATAATCTTGGGAACTATTTCACTCTTGAGTTAATTTTTATATTATTCAATATTCAAACTCTGAATAACGATAATCAAATCATAAAACTGCTGTTCAAAAGTAAAGGGGAGCACAGGATATGTATCCAGGAAATATGTTTATTGTATAATTAGTTTGGAAATACAAGTAAAGACTTGAAGTAGATATGTAGTATGCCCAAGACAATATTTGTGCCCACAATTAAAATGGCAGTGAAGTGTACATACTCTAACCAAATGGATTTCATGTGACTTACAATATCTGTGCAGTAACAAATATCTCCAAATGGTGACTTTCAAGGTTTGCATCCTACAAAAGAAAATTTCTTCCTATTTGGACAATCTCTGTACACTAGGTAGATATAAATAAGAAACCTTAACAAATTGTACCTAGTCCAAAATGGTCATGAAGGTTTGTGTACCAAACCATGATGCATTTTGCTGGTAAACAAAGGATTTAAAAAGGTGTAATCACAAAACTTTATGTTTAGCTAGAAATAAGATACACAAATATTATTATTTCTGTATCTTATTCTAAACTAAACATCAATTTTTGCGACTATACCTTTTCAAGTAATTGCCCATTTCACCAAATATATTTATATATTAATGCACATATTTCCCTTTTTGGTGTGCATATATCACAGAACCTAACATAACATTACTAAGAACAGTAAATAATAATTTATTGTATAACACCTTGAATTATATACATGAGAAATGTCAAAGGATTGACATAATTGAAAATATATGGGGAAAAAAAGGTTTTTAATTCATTAAGTGGAAGTTCCATAGTAGAAGTTATAACAATATATTAATTTTTCCTTACTCTCTGTTTTTTTTGCAACCATCGTAAGTTCCGGTGGGAAGATGTTGAATCAAACCAATTCTTTTGGCAATTTTTACTTGTTCTTCTTCTGTGAGTTGAGTAACTGGGCGGCTTACATTTGGAGATGGGTAATAAACTGGCAAACTCTCCTGTAATAATAATCATAATAATATAAAAAACACACACAAATACATTTTTATTATTCCGAAGTACCATTATAATTATTATTATTATTATTATTATTATTATTATTATTATTATTATTATTATTATTATTATTATTATTATTATTATTAACACACGAGCCACAATGAAAAGGTTTGATCATATATTCCACAAAGTCATGGTAAAGGAGATTTTAAGTTTTAATTTCCAATATACATGTCTTATAGCACAGAAGCAAGGATACTACATTAGTTACATCCAATTTTCATTATCACCCTATAACACAAGACAATGAACTATGAACAAATATCTTTATCATTGTAATAAATATATTACTCCAAAACCAGTGAACCTCTCAGTCAAACGGCTATCAAAGAAGGCTCTTATTGGAAACCATTTGTATATTAAGGAGAAACATCCCAACTCTCCGATGTTAATTTGCTTATTTATTTCATCCACTATCTCAACTATTCAACCTAGAGCAGTAAAATTTTAGGAGAAGCACGGTGGAAATGTTCTACGTAAACACAAGCAGATTTACATACTTTGAATAGTTTTTGTAATTTGCAGAATATATGAAGTAAAAGTAAATATTTTTACATTTTTTCGAAACTTTTATGCAGTAATCATGACATATGAAATTTCCTATACTCAATTTGCTACCATGTATTCATTATTACAAAACTGACAAACAAAAAATTCAAAACTATCACTTGAAAAGTTCAGAGATAACGGGACAAACTTTTTTTTAAAATGTAATATTTCAGAAATCAGAGTCAAAGTAAATCCTTCACAAAATCAGTCACCTCGCCATGGTCACAAGTATACAAATGATGTTTGCTGAATAACTAGTCAAAGAAGGTAAAGATTTGCAGTGCAAGGAACATTAAAATAAGGACTACTTTTAAAATTTAGTGAAAACCACAGCCTCCTAGCTGAATTTGTTCAAAAGATATAACGTAACCCATAACCAAAGTGACTGCCATTTTGACACATACAAATGAAGAAAAGAACAAAAAATTGTTACATATTTCACAATGATGTTTATATAATTTTATTTACAAAACTCTAAATATTTAGAAAATTTAAAATCTCCAAACTGTCAAATATTCAGATTTTTTCATTTTTGTCTCCCTTTACAGCTACATACATAAGAAAAGTTGTAAACAAAGTTTATAAGTAAAAGTACTTCAGTTTATTTATTATTTTATGAATTTAAAATAATAATGATAATAATAATAATGATAATAATAATAATAATAATAATAATAATAATAATAATAATAATAACCGGGAACTTTTTAATAATCATGCTTCATAGAACAAAGAACAGGGTGCAGATAATCATTTAAAAATTTACTACACGTGTGTATAATACAATGTTCCTTCTGCCAAAATGACAACACCTACATTTACATTAAAAAGCATGTTTTGATAATGGAATAGGATTCCATTTTAACAATTTTAATCCATAAATAACAATTTTTTTCCAATTTTTATACAAAACAAATTTTTCAAAAATCACAATACACATCACAGGCAATTTAGATGAAAATAGCGTACAGAATGGTATGCTACACTTAAAAAGCAAAGGACGGGGAGAAACTGGGCAAAATTAAGCTTTACACACGCATTACTCAGCCTCTGTTATACTGACAGGATATATAACAAAGAAACACGATATCAAAAATTCGAGACTTAAATCTGTGAAGTTTGCTACTTAGTAAACAATTGTCATGATTTTTAATAATTCAACTCCAGCAGTAATATGATGGATATAGTCGTGAGAGGAAGAGTGTTCTGTGATTAGAATGGAGGAACAATAAAAATGTTCCCGACAAACACAAGCAAATGAAATTGTGAAAAGGATATTTTCATTCTTAGGAAGCAGTGAAACGCGTCTCAGAGCAGTCAAACGCGTTCTTCAAAGCTTATGTTTCATATGAAACATCTGACATGTATTTGACACATCCTGCATTGATGTTTACATTTGCTGTGTAATAAGTAATTACCTGATATGGTGGTGGCGGACCCAGCTGGTCTGACGAAGAGTCGCGAGTGCTATCACTGCCTCTTAACAAAGAAATATCATCCGCAGTAGAACCTTTCAGACAATTTCCCATCTTGTTTTACACTTTCACGCAACTTCGCACTCGTCGCCGCTGAAACAACCTCTAAGAGTCATTGAACAATGGAATAAGTAACCCACCACACACTAACATGCTAACATCCAATCTTGGCTTCAAGGGGACCTATACAGGACCTATACTCTTGCTTATAATTCGGAACCACGCGTCTCGCTAGAGAATGTAGTTCGCGGTGAAATTGAGTAAGCTAAGAATGAAATAAATTCGTTTCGAGTGAATGAAAAAACGGAATAATGAACAGTATTCTCAAAATACTAGTTCGTACACCTACATATCAATACACAATTAACGCTCGCAGGTGATACCGAGATGTAAATATGCGCAATGATACACGTTACGGAAGAATAGCAATGCGATAAACGTAATTACATTTTGTATATGAATATGACATGCAATAATGCTTTTATAAAGATACGTTCTAATTTGTCATAGACCCATGATCTTTCGTATATTTTGGAAATAACTCGAAAGTCTGCAAGCAATAACACACTGTTGGTGATCATACATTTGAGACTTGAATATTAGTCTACTTTTTACAGTTCACAATTCTGCTCTCATGATTTCTCTACAAATTGAACCGTAATATAAAATCCAGCTTAATTTGATATAATTCTCTTAACAAAACATATTTTGTCCCTAATATCTCATGAACGAGGAAAATAATTCTCTGATTTTTTTATCAATCATTTCCAACTTGTTTCTCGTTGGTTTCGTACCGTCTCTTATCGCCTTTAACAGAGTAATTCTCACGAGGGGTTTTTGCAATTATCTTTGTATTTATTTGAATGTAATTAGTTGGGAAAAATTTACATAATTCAATGAGATGCAACGCGCTAATTTGAAACTGCAAAAATACATTGCCTTGAGTTGAACATCTTGCCGCACGTGGCGGCACTTACAAAAACGCGGCATAAGAAACAAAATACAATTGTATCATTTTGGAAAACTGAAAACGTTAGTTCCATATTATGTATGTAAAATTATTTACTCCATAATTATATATCGAATGCTTACAAGGAAAACCACCTAACTCCATTTTTAAGCGAAAATAACTTTTTGTGACATCTACATACAGAAATTCTTGCTCCACGATCTGGGAGAACCCAATTACTGATATCTCTGTTTAGTCCTTAAATATAAATTGAAAAAAATATTTTAACTCCATAGTTGACAAATTATTGAAAGGGAACACCTTGTACTCCTGTGTTCTCCCTGTCCTCAATATTCCTTGATATTTAAATTGAATGATTTACGAAAAAATCCACTATTCCAAATGTCAATCTAATGAATATTGTTGCCAATGAAGTAAATGCAACCTAACGATAACAATGAAAATACAGAGCATTCCTACAGACAGAGGACGCGTCATTGCAATAAGGTCCTGTACTCTGAAATGGCAATGTAATGATTTTATTTTGACATTTTTTAAACCCAAGAAAGACCAGTGTCTACTCTGAATAATACATCGAAGTGCAAAAGGAATTGAAACATTTGAAGCTGTCGAAAATTAAGCAGCACATACGCAAAAAAAATGGAAGACTGCAACAGAGCGAAATCCAAGAATGAAGAGAGAGCAATTAGTTATGCTCATTTTGTTGCAGTCACATTCGACCTGCAGTCGGTACTACAAATACCACATTCAGTTGTCAGCCAGATGTACAATAGTAGAAAACATTCTGTTCGTAACTTTACAATTTATGAATCAGCTCTGCCAAATTCTGCTTATTGCTTTGCATGAACTGAAATAAATGGGAAAGAGGTAGCATTTTTGTTATATTTTTTAAATTTTATTTTATTTTACGTCAAAAAAAAAAAAAAAACAGTTAAAACTGCGTATGATGTGCTCCCATAGGGAAAAGTGAAAGGCTGTTTGCGTTGGCTTTGGCTGTTTGCTTAAATACCCAAATCTTCCAGAGAAGGTAACTTTCTCCATTTTCTGATATGTGTGGTGGTCAGAACCAAAATATATTGCTGCACTTTTATTGTATTTAGTTCAGAAAATACATCTTCAGGTGAAATAACATAAATTTATCGAAAGTTGCCACTCGTATATGGAAGTGGATTCTATGCAGGGGCAGATCCAGCCGTTCATTGGGAGATCATAGATTTTTGTTAAATAATAAATATACCATAAACTGGGGTGGCTTTGCGCCACATTGTGAAGATTTTAGTAGATAACTTGTTTATTTTTCACAATTGACGAAGTTATAGCAGTATTCGAACTGCAAATAGTGATGCTAAAACAGCATATAGGGGAGCAGGGGGGTACAGTGAATCACAGGGTACTGTGAACCATTGCGAATATTTTTTGTTGTGAAGGGAAAATTTATTTGAAAATGTAGAATACTTGGCATCACTGCCTGTATGCCTCTCCTGAAGATTGCAAATAGCTGTCTACGATACACACTGTTCTATTTGATAACATGGATAAGAGCCAAAATTTATTGCTTAGATATCCTTGAAAATAGACTTTATTATTTTAGAGGGTTTTTTTTTCTTTCTTTTTCTTCTTTTTTTAATTAAGTAGTATATGACTTAGTGTACGGATCACAGAATTTTGAAAATGTGCACACAATTCACTCTTCCCCATAGTACGACATACGAATTCCATGTTTTTTATGAAGTAGGAAAACAAAACCTATAAATTTTTTGTATTGTGAAAAACTGTTAATTTTTTAATCAAGATAATGAATGGTCCTCTACCTTTTAATTGCAATAACTGCAGTTATGTTTCTTTTTCCTGGGTAACTTCTACATTAAAAGTCATGTTGAAATGTGTCCATGGGGATCTGTGAACCAGAGCCACTGGAGCAGCCTATAAGAGCTTTAGACATTGCGAAAGAAACTGGAGTGACAATTTTGACTTTTCCTCCACATACTTCACATAAGTTGCAGACACTTGATATATCATGCTATGGTCCTTATAAATATTTATAATGTTGCATTTGGGTCTGTATGATACGTCTTCACAATTTACCATGTTACAGAGTATGTGAAGTCCATCCATGAAAGAGCTCTCAACCCTTAAAACATTATTGCTAGATTCAAGAAATGTGGTATTTTCTCTTTCGATAGGAATGTTTTCGAAGATTGTGTTTTTATGATAAATGAAATTACAAATGTAGAGACAAAGGGACCTTGATTCAATGCACCCCAAATCCAATTCTCATGAGGACACATGACTATCTGATCCAGTAAAGAAGGGTTTAGAATAACAGAGAAAGAAGACAGTGAAAAATAAGCAGGTAAAACAAATTAAGAAAAAAATATTTTGTGATGATTCAGACTTGCAAGATTTTGTCATCAATCTAAAGAGTGTGTCCTCAGCAGACAGAGTTAAGGACTGAATCCTGTAGAGGAATATTTCCCAGCATTTGATAGAACAAAATACAAATAGGTGACTTTGTTTTGGTTTCCTTTCAAATGATCAGGACAAGAAAATGTTCTACGTTGGCAAAATTAGAAAAGACAAGGAGGAAGAAGGTAACTACAAAATATCTTATTTAAAGAAGAGGCATAAAATTGTAAGACATTACTATTATAGAACGATTTTCCTAACGATGAGCCAAAGTGACAGTTGGCGAAAACAAGTGAACATCACATGTAATTCAGAGAAGTATCACTCCGCCGCGACAGCTGTTCAGTCACACCCCTTCGTAAAGAGCTAATGGCTCATGTGAAAACATCCCTATGAAGAAGTCTAAGAGTTTCGCTGAGGTGTATGCACATACGTGAGTCCGGGAAATATTTAAATTTAATTACGTATGTGGAAAATCTCTTAACATGCTCTCACAATCAGTAAAAGAATACTGCCATGAATGTAAATAGAAAGAAAAAAGATTTTAAGTCGGAAACGCGTGCACCGGTACGCATCTCGAATTCAAGTCTCGGTTTTAAAATAAAGAAAATATTTATCACACACAAAGTAAATTCAATGTAATGTATAAAGAAAAAAAGAATTTTGACAGAAGAGCACATAACACTGCACCTCCTAATATCAATTATTTCTCGCAGCGCACTATATTTTTGTCGGACAAGGACACCACAAAAGGAAGTGTCGAAGCTATTTACAAGTTAGCCAACTGCAAACGAACGAATGCAGGGAGGGAGTCTAATGGGCTCAAGGGCACAACCACCACAGAACCTTCAGTTATGTTGCCAGCACTAACTGTCACTTTGGCTCATCCTTAGGAAAATCGCTCTATATCCTGAAGGAGAAGATATAAAAGCTGAGCATGAGCAACAATAAAGATGCATTTAGGAAATCCTCTATATCCTAGGCACACCAAATGGCAGAAGTCTTATTGTTAAGGTTGTTCCATCTTTGGAAGTGTTTAAATCATTCATGCATTCCTATTTAATTGTAACGCTTTGTCTATATTGTATAAGTGAGGAATAAATACATGGTTCAGTGTATCCCAAATTATGATTCATTGTACCCCGTGGTTGGGAACAGTGAACCAGTCTTTAAAAAAAAGGTTTTGTATACCTGCAGAAGTATAAGTTTCAAATTTTGAATGTATTAGGCAAAGTAAAATTTATTACATATTTTATAGCAAAAAGTATAAACCTTGAAACTTTCATGTGTTTATTATATGTAAATTTTTAAAAAATGGTTCATTGTTCCCTCAGCTTCCCTACTTTTTCGCCCTTAGCAACAGTTTACTATTATTAAACCACAGTTTCAGTCTATAGCAACATAGCTCAGTGAATGAGCACTAACAACAATGCGCGCATGCAGCAATGGGCGCTACCAACAACGGGCACATATTTTCTTATCAATTTTTGAAGAAAAAAAACAAAAAAACAACGCATTCTTGCCATAAATGGATCTTTTTTCAGTTTGCATTGTTGTGGTTTGATGAAAGTTCTTATAAGGCGTTCTTTGTGGTGTTCTAAGGTGTGATCTTATAAGGTGTACTATTGCTTGTTTCGGATACATAAAATTATTTTTCGCAATGTCAATTCAAAGTTCAGTTTTAAATGTTTCATTATCTTTTAAATGAAAACTTACAGCTAAACAAAACTATAGTCAGTCTCTTCATAATTAATGTCTTCAAACAGAAATTAAACAGGCACAGATGCCCCGAAAAACACTAAAGCAGAAAGCCCGCAAAAACATTTCATTTTTGCTGCCAACTCGCTTTCAAAAACTGTTCCAACTCGCGAATGAGGGAAAAAATCAATTTTATATAAACCACGGTGTTTAAGATTGTTATTTTTAATGTAACTGGTCCAAATGTTAATAAAATACTGCCATTTTCTTTCATTTATTTTACAACACTGCTAGTAGGTGAAATTTTTGTTATCTTATGCACCGCTACTGGCCTCTAGCAAATAAAATAGGTACCGGTTTTGCTGCAGCACTACTGGGCTCTGGCAAAACATATTAGGAACCACGTGCTCTAAGCGAGAGGCGAAAAATGGTCGCGGTGCATCTACAAACATATTATTTAAATTATTTATTTTTCGCATTTCGGTTAATCTTTACCAAACTTTGCTAGAACGCTGCGACAATCCTGATGAACAGCTTTTAAAAATTTCATATCTTTTCATATGCTACTTTTTGTGGTATCGATGTCGGTTACACGTCGTTGAATTCACTGTTATTAGTACACCCCCACACATATTCCCACACTCAGAGCTATGCCCAGAAGAGGAACCAACTACCGACGATTACCAGTTTACTGGTGGAATGAAGCCATTGCTCAGCATCGCCGTCACTGCCTTCGGGCCAGAAGACTGTATCAGTGAGTTCGTGGCAAAGATAACTTTGTTCAATTGCAAGAACAATATAAATTCGCCAGAAAACAGTTGAAGACCGCAATCCGGGAAAGTAAACATCTTTGCGCTAAAAGCCTGTGCGATGAAGTTGATAAAGATGAATGGGGTAGGCCATACAGGACGGTTATGGGTAAGTTTATAAAGTCGCATACTCAGTCTCCAACCTGCCCTAACATACTTCGGGGAATTGTGACAACTTTATTCCCACACCACCCCGGCCAACTGACGATCAACATGCCACTTGATACGGAAATGATACTACTGGTCACTGAGAATGAACTACTGCACATAATCAGTAGAATTGGTAATTCCAAGGCAACAGGACCGGATAGTATCTCCAACATAGCCCTCAAGACTCTGATATGCGGTCGTAGTGAAATATTCGTGGACCTCTACGACACATGTCTGAGAGAAGGGATATTTCCTGAGAGATGGAAGAAATAACAACTAGTACTTCTTCCAAAGGGAAAGACCACCTGAAGATCTGGCGTCTTACCGGCCGCTGTGCATGCTCGATACCGCGGGTAAGGTTTTTGAGCATATTATTAGCGCAAGATTGGAAGATGCAATAGATAAAGGAGGTGGACTCTCAGAGAACCGGTATGGCTTTCACAAGGCTCGTTCAACAATCGATGCTGTTAAGCTTGTCGTCGACACTGCTCGACCGACCGTTAAAGGGAGCAAGTGGAGAAGAGATTCAAAAAAGTACTGTACAGACGTAACATCGGACATTAGGAATGTTTTTAAGTCGGCATGATGGAGTGTCATTCATAAGGCACTCCTTCAAATCAATGTACCTACGTACTTGAGAAAAATAGTGGTTGGATATCTGAATAGACGAATCTAATGTACGAAGGACCAAAGGTACACAACATAACCGCTGGCGTCCCACAAGGTTCGGTGCTGGGTCCACTTCTGTGGAATATCATGTACGATGAAATTCTTAGGCTCCCACTCCTAGAAGGAACCAAGATCATTGGCTTCGTAGATGACATTGCCATCGTCGTCGTCGCAAAAGTTGTAGAAGAGATAGTGTGAATTTGTGTTGGCTAGATTCCGCGGGATTGTAGCTTCCCCAACATAAAACAGAAGCGCTGCTCGTAACTAGCAGAAAGAAGAGAGAATCCATCACTCTCAAAGTCGGTCAACACAACATTTCATCACGACCCGCGATAATATACCTCGGCATCATGATCAACACGCTCTTGTCCTTTAAAGACCATTTGGACTACGCCAGCAAGAAAGCGGCGGTGGTGAATGCTGCGTTGACTAGGTTAATGCCGAACACTAGAGGGTCTAGTCATGAAAAGAAAGCTGCTTGCCTCGGTCGTCACTTCGGTTATGCTCTACGGTTCACCAGTTTGGGCCAACTCGGCATAGACGAAGAGCTACGTAAGAGGCATGGCTTCAATATATCGATTATCTGCGCTGAGGGTGGCATGTGCGTTCCGCACTGTCTCCAATGAAGCAGTTTGCGTCATAGCCGGAGTGGTTCCGATAGATATAATGTCCCGTGAACGGCAGAGGTGTTGCGACGAAAGAGACGGGAAGCAGACCTGCTTGGAACAACTAGCAGAGTGGCAACAGCGATGGGACACGACCACCGATGGAAGATGGGCATATCAATTGATTCCGACAGTTGAATCGTGGATTAGTCGAAAGCACGGCGGGCTAAATTATTACCTCACGCAGCTTCTAACAGAACATGGTTGCTTCAGAGCCTACCTTCACAGGTTCAAGCTGGATGATAGCCCTCATTGTCCTGTGTGTACCTGATGTCGAGGACGCCCAACACGTGTTTTTTCAGTGCCCACGTTTCGCACCTCAACGACAAACTACTGCCGAGATACTTAGTACAGGCCAGTTGACTCCAGAAAACGTAGTTTCATGTATGCTTGTTTCTGACAGCAATTGGAGGGCGCTGTGCAATTTTGCACAATATGTATTGTTGGAACTGAGACGACTAGAGAAAGGAAGGAAAGATATTTCTTGATTTCTCACTTGGCTAACTTCATGTGACTAGGTAAATATTCAACTCCCCGCGAAGTAATGCCTATAGGCGGTTCCTCGAAGAGGATGGAGGAGAAGGGAGGTTTGGTTTTAGTGAGTAAAAATCTCAAATGCTGGGTAGTACGGGCTCTTTTGAAGATTTCCACCTACCCTCGTAAAACAAAATAAAACACACAAACGCGCACCCAAACGCGCGCGCGCACACATACACACACTCACGTTTAAAAGCAACCCACAGCAGGTAGAGCGAATTGCACTGGCAACCATGTTTGAGCGGAGTACACTTAATTCGCTCTCCCGTAATGCCGCCTAGAGAAAGAGAGCAGCTCAGAAAATGAAAGAGCTAACTTTTCATTACCAGCTCATAAAATAAGAGAGTCCCCTATGTGAGTTCCATCCATTTGGTGAAACGTTATATTGTCAAAGGTGAATTCAATGTTCGCTAAGATGCATCTGACCAAAATAAGCTCTCTTAGCTCCTTATTTTCTGAACTGGTTATGAGAAGGTTGGAAAGAACAATTTTACCTCAACCAAATATACATTTTTAAAAATGGTATGCGGATGACATATTCCTTACAATACATGGAGATACAACGAAAAAGATTTTAGGAATTTTTCAATAACTATGAAAAATCATGAAAAAAACACCAGGGAATCTTCTAACAGGCAGAACAGAAACAGAAGAATAAACACTGGTCATAAATTGGATTTTGCAAATGTTAACATTCTTGATAATGAAACCAGAAGAATCCCTAGAATAGTATCTGAAACATTACATATTAAATAGCAGGTTAACGGGGTTTGGTCAGAAAAAATTTTACACTAGTTGTTTGCCAACGTTTCGGAAACTTTTATTTCCATCCTCAGGGCTAATATAAAAGAAAATGAAAACAACACTGTTCATTAATAATGTTACCAAAAAAAAAACACACGTATGAGAAACAATTTTTAGCTAAGTTACAAAATATTTACAAATTTCCTTTAAATCTATAACATAAATATTACATAACTTGCAACATCAAGAACAACTCAACCCATTCACTACACCATCCTCCATTTTCGGCACCTCACATGTAATGAGGGACACAACATCACCCTCACCACACCAACACACAGCATGACTGATACTAGCACGATGTTGGGTGGTGAGAAGTGAATAAATATCATGCCTGAGTGAGGTACATGCTAGCTTCCGGTGCGAGTTTACAATTAATTTAAAATGTGCTATTTTTTACTTCAAAAAATTCTACATTAAAGTGATATATAATTACAGATTGTTATTTCTAGTTTCTTGTAAGATAATTATCACATTATTATTATTATTATTATTATTATTATTATTATTATTATTATTATTATTATTATTATTATTATTATTATTATTATTACCCTTATATTGTGAACAACACCAAAACAAAAGAACCGGATATGAATATACATAATACAACCTTAAAAACTAAAAACAATACAGGCATATAGATATGAACAGGCTAACACTAATTTCACAAAAGACAATAATTCATTAATTGTATATATAACTTTTTTTATACATTGTTTTTTATACAGTGTTTTTTTGGTAACATTATTCATGAACAGTGTTGTTTTCATTTTCTTTTATATTAGCCCTGAGGATGGAAATAAAAGTTTCCGAAACGTTGGCAAACAACTAGTGTAAAATTTTTTATGACCAAGCCCCGTTAACCTGCTATTCAAATCTTCATTTATGGTCGTTAAGAACTCTTCATAATTACATATTAAATTAAACAAAACCATGAATTCGAGACAATGCAACGATAGATTGCAACAACTTCACTAATGAATACGACAATTTATTGCACAGAATCAAACAATATTTCGAATGAATAACTTTTTTCGTTTTTCAATCTCAAGCCCATTAACACCCCCCTCATTGTCTCCATTCCTCCCTCCCGTTGCTTCATTTTACACCCCCCTCCACTTCTCCCTTCCATTGACTCGCTCCTTAAGCCCAGTGAAAGAACTAAACCTGGCATTAGGAATACTAATTTAGTATTTGGCCTTCGTACGCTCCACAACCAACTCCGGAATGCAAACTATATCTTTTTACTAAGTGAATGTTTTTAACAATGCGATTATTGTACTGTGGTTCTTAATGACGAGGATTTTGATTTATGTAATCCTAGAATTATGCCAATGAAATATTATGTCTTCTTCTTTTTCTTCTTCCCGACAGGGTTTAGGTCATGTGACCTGTTCCGGCACCCATTTTTCTTCTCGGTCTGTCAATGGCCCTTCCTTCTGTTCTATAGTTCATAGCTATGAATGGTCGGTTCGTTGGCATTCTCGATACATGATTGTACCATTTTATCTTATTTTCGAGAATATATAATTCTCTGACTTAATATAATTAATATATAATTCTAATACATAATTCTTTGACTTTTAAAACATCTATTTCAGAATTTCGTTTCTTGTCGAGTAGCGAATACCCTGGTGTATTTCGGAGAAATTTCATTTCCGCCGTTTGTATTTTATTTTTGATCTTTCTCGTGTTCACCCATATTTCGCTGGCATACATGAGTGTAGGGACTGCAATTGTCTTGTAAAACTTAACCCGTGTCTCCTTTCGTGTTCGGTTTCTCAGATACTTATGTATCGTTCCACAAACATTTCGGAATTTTACTAGTTTATCTTCCACGTCATGATCTATATTACAGGATATATCACATGAATTTTGCCATGAATGAATGATTTTTGAGCGGACATTTGAAGTCCATATTCTTCAAGTGTATTCTTTAAGATAAAAATGAACATTTGGAGCTAGTTTTCAGTCTCTTGTATCCCCACTTTGTCATCAGCGTATAAAATTTAATTGATGCAAAAAGAACCTCTATCAACTTTATTTTTCCATATTCTATATATGTCGTCCAGATATATGTTAAAACGTGTTGGTGATATTGAATAGTCTTGCCTTACTCTTTTATTTGTAGGGACAATTATATTAGGTTTACAGTTTCCTTAGATGATTGAAGTTTCTATATATACACACTTTCCAGCTTCCATAAGGTGTCTTGGGTAACCTCTCCGTTCTAATATTTCCCATAGAAGAATGCGTCGAACATTGTCAAGATCTACAAAAGCGAGATGCATTTCTTTGTTATGTTCTCTCCGCAAGATCTCTTTTCAAGATATACAAAAGCAAGATGCATTTCTTTGTTATGTTCTCTTCGCTCTTCTATCAATCGCTTTAAGGTAAATATTGCATCTGTAGATGAACGGCCTTTTCTAAACCCAGTTTGCTCTTCTGAGAGAAGTGCTTCAGCTATTGCCTTCAGCCGTTCATTCAGAATTCTAGCGTATACTTTGTAGGTAGTGTCCAGCAGACTTATTCCTCAATAATTCTGGGTGTTAGTTCTATCACTTTTCTTGTACAGGGACACCAATTTCGCCTGTAACCATTCTTGAGGAATCTTGAGCTTTCTCCAGCACACATTAAACAGCTTTAAGAGGTGTTTATGCAATGTCTGACTTCAGTAATTCGCTGTTGATTCCGTTTGGTCCCGGTGCTTTCCTATTTTTTAATCATTTTAAAGCGATTGTCAGCTCTTCCTATGTGATGTCAACTTCTGGATATTTTTCTCTGTGGTTAACTGCATCGTTTTCTTTATCATCGTACCACAGAGATTGGTAGTGTTCTGCCCACTTATGTATTTCTATGCTTTCGACATTTACAGATCTATTTAGACATTCATAGATTTTGACATTTACAGACTTTTATAGATATATTTAGAGACTTCATAATTTTGTACGCTAAAGATTGTCTTCCATGTACATCATGTTCAATATTTGCAATACATCTTTCCCAAGATGCATTGTAGGCTTTCTTGATTACATTTTTTGCTTGATTTCTTGCGATGTGTTTATTAGTCTTGCTCTTGTTTATTAACGTGAGTTGGGTTGCTTAGATATTTATTACCACATTTTTCTTTATTCTAATTCTTCTATTTCTGTCGACCATATTTTTAACCTTCTTTTACTTTTCAATTTCTTTTTCATCCCCAAGGCGTCCTTAGCAGCCTTTGCGAGAGACATTTTCAAATTAGCCCATATTTCTTCCACACTGTTACTTAAAGGATTTAGATGTAAGTATTCCTTCAGTCTACGTTGGTACAATTCCCTCGTGCTTTTATCTTCTAGAATGTGCACTTTGTAAACTTCCTCAGCATCATCATTTGGAGAGTTTTTCTTTGGTTTTCGCCATCTTGGGTTCATCTTGGTGCGAGATACTACTAGATAATAGTCTGAGTAGACGTCATAATCTCTCAACACATTTGTATCCATTACTTGTTTTGATATTCTCTTGTTAGCAATTACATAATCTATTAATGATCTGCAGTTTCCATTGGCCCAAGTAAACTTGTGAATTAGTTTCTTGCGGAAAAACGTGTTTGTTACTTTTAAATTGTTAAAAACTGTGAATTCTCGAAGTTTCATTCCATTCTTATTTATTGCTTCTCCAAATGTTCCTATAGATCCGTTGACTGCTTTGTTTCTCACTCTGTCATTTATATCACCCATAATGAGTACTACTTTGCATGTTTGATTGTTTTTCTCTATAGTTTTTTGGAGCGTTGAATAAAAATTGTCAGTTTCCTCTTCCAGTTCTTTCGACCGACCTTTCACTGGGGCATAAGCGCCTATGATGACAAGGTGACCGCGATCATGTTTTACTTTGTAAGAATTCTATCGTTCACATATTCATATTTTTTAATCTGTTCCCATTTCTTTTCTACAAATATCGCTACTCCTTTTGAAGCTCTCTTGTTTTCCTCTATACCACTGTAGAACATTCCATAATTCCCTACATATTTTGAGCTTTTAATTTCTTCTTTGTTTCAGTCACTACTGCAATGTTTATGTTTTGCTCTTCCAGTATTCTAGTTAGAAAATTTTCTTTGTTTGCGATTCCCCTTACATTCCAAGTCGCCCCTCTTAAACGATCCGTTATCCATTTATTCTTGTCCATCTTCTTTGCTTGGTTTGTCATCGTATCTTGAGTGTTTCCGAAGCTTCTTCGGGTGCTGCAAGTGTTTTCAGGTTTCACATTGACGGTACTAACCCGACGCACAACCCCCAACCTGGAGGACCAGAGATTTTTATACAGGGTTGTCTCTTAGGCTGATTGCTTCCACCATAGCTCAAGGAGTTCAGCCTGCCCCTTTTCCGCTCTTTAGAGGAGTTTTAGTCTTCAAGGCGAGGGAACCAGCCTACCTCTATTCGCTCTTCCGGTAGGAAATGTATGAGAAGAAAATATTTAGGATAGGTGCTTGGAGCTTCCAAGCTACTCAATCCACCTGTTAGCTCTCAGAGATGTGGAAGGATAAATAGGTGTGAAAAAAAGGATTTGCTTCTAAGGGTAAGGAATTAGTCGCTTCTTACGACAGGGGGGAGTTATCATGGTGCTATTCTACTGAAATCCCCGGACACCATATGGGACGAAATATTATGTGTGTATATCAATTTCATAATAAATATGAATTATATTATGAAAGGTAAGCTTCCGTTCATATTGCTTTCCGCTTGCACAATTTTTTCTTCTTTGTACAGTGATTAAGGTCATTAATTAATGTTTTTTAAAAATTATGTTGTAATTTTAATTTTTAGCCAAAGACATGTACCTGAAGATGGAGACGCAATGATCTCCGAATCGTAGTTCACGATCGAATGAGAAATAAACCAAGTTCATGCGTTTGAATTTATTTGATGTAACTGATTCCCAGTTATAACTTGATTATCTATAAATAAGCGAAACATTTTTTTACCATTATAAGTAAGATAGGCAATCAATAGAATTCTAATTACTAAGTAAACGTTTTGACATTAATAACCGAAAGCATATCATTTTCTCCAAATGCTTTTTAGCTCTAGAATAGCTAAGAGTCATCTTTTTGATTTTAACTTTGAATTTTCTGGATTGTATCTTCATATTTGTAAGACAATTCATCCCTATTATGTGTTTGTTTCCAAAACCCCTTGTATTCCTGCGAGACATTTATCCACCTCTCTTAAGTTGGCACTACCAAAATCGGTTACCTCAAAACGAAATATTCCACGATTTAGAACTATTTAATTGCTAATTAATTACGCAAAAATAATTTAATTGCTCTTCAAACTTCCTAGTAATTAATGGTAAACTAGCACTTAAGGTTGAAGCTGGTCCTACAAAAATCGGATACCACAAATCCAAATATGTCATCTTCTAGAGTGATTCAATTGCTAATTAATTACACAAAAAGTATTGTAATTGCTCTTCAAACATTTGAGTAATTAATTGTGAACTGCCGTGCGCGCCCGCCGGCCGCTGGCACAACAGCCCTGAGGAAGACCACGAAAAGATGGTCGAAACGTCGGCAACACAGCCTTCGACGCGGCGTCACCTGGACAGCCAAGATCATTTACATGACTCTGGCCGCGGAAGCCTACGACTTCAAGCACATACACTGCTCATGAAAAAACTAGTAAAATACTCTCATATAACAAGAATTGTATTATGCACTCTCCTATCAATATTTTACAAAACACTAAAGAATATTGCAGAAATATCATGTAGTATATTCGGATTAACATTACAACAGTTATTTACATACCAAAAATATCATATATATATATATATATATATATATATATATATATATAATATGTACCAAATATCAGTTGTTCCGGAACGTCACAGGTTATTAGAAATTTTTTTTACAGTGGGTGGCCTTTTTCTTGGAGCGTTCCAGTTGCATGACCTCAGCTGTGTTCTCAGTAGTGATGCTGCAAGTATGAGAATGATGTTGCTACACCCAGAATGAAAAAGGCAGAATAATCCAATCAAATAATTGCATTCTTTTGACAAATTTGAAACTGTTTCATTATTTTTGTACGCATGTTTTGTATAATTTTTCCCAAGATCCTAAGTATCTAATGATTTCATGGACTCTCTCACTTCGCCATAAGCAACTTAGTTTTCTTTCAATTCTGCATGCATACAAAATTAGTAATAATTATTATATTCAATATAATTGAATCCATAAAACACATTAGTGAATGACACAATAACTCATATTTAAGAAATGAACTAATAGAAGACTATTTGGAATTAAGGATGCCATATTTTATGGATCTGAATGTTCTAAAGCAGTAATAAACACAAATATAGATATTTCCTGTAGCACATATGTAACAAGGAACGTATAGCCAACAGTCAACATACAGTATTGGGGGTGACCAAAGTGACCACTGTACCCGGAATTTATTCCGTTTCGCGGACGTAGCAAATAACCGTCCGAAAGCACCTGCGAAGGTGTGCTGCCTCGTACAACGTGCAGCTTGACGCAGCAAGGTGGCGTCTGACGGCCTTCCCCGCGAGAGAGGCGCGAGGGAGACCCGAGGGGCTGGCGCGTGCTCCCCGTGGCGCATGGCCGCCTGCCCTTCTGGCGACTTCCCCGGCGTGAGCATCCGAGCAGCAATCCAGCGCCAGAGCAGACATGCCATTCTCAAACGCGAAGCAACTTGCGTAGAATTTGTGGCAATCCTGTGCAAGTGAGTTTTAATTTATCATAAATGTGTTTCTGCCACTTCGACGGACGACGTTTAATCAGTTCAATTCGCCTATTATTTAGTAGTCGATTGTAAGCATGCGCATCCCCTCAACCCAGAGCAATCCGCCGCTTCGAGATTTTCTAGAGCCGGAGCAGGAGACCAGGTTTCAAGGAAAACGGCGGGGGGGAACTCGTTTTTGTCAAAAAAGAAGAGACTTGCGAGGCTGCCGATGTGAATGGTCATGAAATAGTCTTACCGTAAGACTCTTACCGTTGTGGAAGATCATGTGAGTCGTTACAGGCCAATAATCTCAATCGAACCGTTTCGCCATGTAGTGTGTGAGAGAGCATTTTTCTCGTTACGAATTCTGGCGTAGAGGCGATGTAAAAAGCATTCGTGTTAGACACCAAGAAAGAACTGCACAAACCACGCTGCATTTAATCAACACCACGTAGATATACAAGGCCTTAGCAGTCATTCAAGATGGCCGCCTAAAAAGGTTATGCCGACTGAAATGCGAAGTAAAATTGAGGTTTCCCGACGACAATATACACTATCAAATAAGAAGAAAAGAGATCTACTTTCTTCAGCTGGAATATTGAACAAAAATTTAAGTTGTTTTTCGGGCGAAAAAGCATATACTTTGTATTAATACTGTTATCACTAACAACGCACAGTTCATGAAATCCTACCAGCTATAATCCCAACATATTTTGCAAGTCTTGTGTTATAGCAGATGCAGCACTGGGAGGTGCCGTGCTGCGAGTGCGACTACATACGGGGATCAGAACGGGTTTCAGGGGATTGTTTGCCTTTTAGGGGAATGATAGATAATATGCAAGTAGAATAAATAAATTTAATTGCATAATAATTGTGAGTACAATTGATTTTGGTTTATAATAAGCCGGAGGACCATTGAAAGTTTATGAAGTTAATGATTGCTCTTCTTTCTTGAAGTACACTTGGCAGCTTACTTACAGTTTGTAGCAAGGATGGCACCAACCCAAATCACTCGGCTGAGTGTGTCGCTGTCCGGGCTGAGGTAGGCTCCAGGCAGTTCGGTGGTGCGAACTGGCATGGGCGCGGACTCAGATGAACGGAGCTGGCGGTGGAGTTTGCCGTGAATTCGGCCAAGTGGCGGCTGCGGCCCGCGAGTAGCACGAATTTGAGGCAGGTTTGATATGGCCGTACTAATCGCCTTGATAGGCGAGGCAGGAACAGCCGACCTTTGAATTTTGCTAGTCAGTCAGTTTAACAAGTTCGGAGAAATGTAGTTAGAGAAGTTCTGTTTAGTCTGTTCTGTCTGTTCTTCCTGTTGTCTGTCGTTGTTCTGTTTGTTGTCTCAGTTGTCTGTTTGTTCTGGTTGTCTTTGTGAGCGAAGTCGTAGTATTTATTATATTGCGGGTGTGATTGAGGCCGTGGGGGGGGGGAGTCACGTGGCTGTGACTTGGGCCTATGGCAAGGCGGGAAAGTTTGAAGTGCCCGCGATCGGCTCCCTATTCGTGATGTGTCTTCGGGTCACGTGACATTGGCGGCGTTCGGAAGCAAAGGCGGTGGCATGTGGGGTGCCCGCGATGGCGGCCCGTTTGTATTTGAGATTTCAACGGGAATTGATTGCAGGTGGCCAAGGAGCGGGGCGGCGCGCCGGCAGTGCACCTAAAACTCTCTTTGTCGGCGAGATACATTGACGGGCTTATATTTGCGAGGGAGGCCCGAAGCGATTCCCAGAAATGTTTGTACACATTTCTTGGTCGCTTGTCAGGTAGCAAGCGATGGGGTGAGGGCCCCGCGCGCCGGGGTGGCCCAGGCGGCTAATGAGGGCTTAAACCCCAGCTGACGACGCCGGGAAGCGGCGGTCAGTGCTCTGCGCGGGCGTGGGCCCGTGAGAACGGCGGTTTGCGCGGAAGACATTGTAAATGATTTTATTGCCCTTTTGTAGGATTTTTCGAAGTGCAGAAGCGTGCCGGCATGCACACAGAGCGACTTGTGAGAGGTTGGTGAAAGTACGCTCTGGGTGGTCGCGCGGGAAGAAAGCTTTTAGGGCGCCTTGGTGGCGAGATTGAAAATTTGATTGCGAGATTGAATATGTGTAAACATATTTATAGGTACTATGGGTACTAACTCTTACAGATCTGAAGTTATGGTTGATATCATGAATGCGTGATGCAAGTAATTGATTATTACATTTAGTACTCAGAATGTTATTTGCTTTAAAACCCACGACTGACTTTAAATGTATCTCATGCATCCTGGGAGTCACTAATTTATCACTATCACTTAATTTATGTATTTGTTTCTTGTTTACTTTAAAAAATTGTTTTGACTTTGTTCCTTTTGAGGTTCGAAATCAAATGAAGAACAATTTTCTAATTGCACTAGGATGACGAAATATTTTGAACCCTAATAGCTTGAAGTACCGGGTGACCAGTAGAAAATGCAACCCACAACAGAAAGAGCGAATTACACTGGCAACTATGTTTGAGCGGATCGGTTAGCGGCTGGCAGTTTCAAGCAAGTAAACTGTCGCGAAGTAGGCTTAATCCTCTCTCCCTTAATGCCACCCAGGAGGAGAGCATGTGATTGTTGTGGTCACGAGTTGAAAGACAAAGGCACGCATCGATTTCTTTGGCGTTGAACAAATATGGTATTGACAAGAACAGTGATTTCCTTAATTGTTGAAAAGTGAAATAAGTTTGCCATATAAAGTATACATTTAGGTAAATTTAATAGTAAACTTTGCATGTTTTAGTTTCATTACAAATATGCTCCAAAAATGTATATGTTTTATACTTTTCTGTTTTAAATAATGTTAATAAATTATAAATTCCAGATTCGCAGAAATATGTTATAATAATGATATATTATATATAATATATATTAAAATTATATAAACACAATAATAATAATAATAATAATAATAATAATAATAATAATAATAATAATAATAATAATAATAATAATAATAATAATAATTTAACTAATGTTGCTTTAAAAATAAAAATAGTCTCGAAAGAGCGAATCATGAGTTAGTGCATAATAATCACTGATTAAATTGTCAGTGAATGATACTCACTGGTTGACAATACATCACAGCATTGCTCTTCATTCCATTTATCTCCACCTTAAAAAATGTTTTGGGAATTCCCCGCAAACAACAATAAGAAAGCTAGTATAGTAATTGGCAAAGAAGAAAAGGAAAATACTTTACGAAGAATTCTTGTCCAAAACTTGCGAACCTCACAAAGAATGTTTAAAATGCCCTCCAATTGCTAACAAACAAGCATTAACTCGCTTAAGAACATTTGCTATAACATGAGCATTTGCTCAAGTTTCTTCGTCAACCATACAAATCGCTTCCTTTATGTTTCTTTGCAGCTCTTTGAAATTAGTGACCTTGTTCGCATAAACTTTACTTTTGAGGCATTCCCAAATGTTGTTCCACGTTGTTTCATACAATCCTTGTACGTTACTTAACAACCAGATGACATTAAACAATTAAAATCGGTACAAAAATTTAGGTTAAAAGTAAAATATTTTCTGCTGCATTATTGTTTCTATACAATTAGAGACTATACTGATCATCAAAAAGCAAAATAATGTTTATCTTAAGAAAACAATTATATATAATGGATTAGTTTACATTTGTATTGTATAATTTTTAAAAAGACTTGGTATGCCAGTAACAAGTAATATACTTCAGCCTCCGGGTCAATGACCCCCATCTCGATCGGGTGTTTGTCCAGTTCCCTGATCCATTGATCAAATGCTGAGATGGCCCCTTGATTTGCTTCTGGACGTCAATGTAGCTTCACTATGCGCACGTTTTGTTGAGCTCTTTCTTTTCTTGTAGAAGTAATAGAGCTTATGATGAGCTACTATTTTGTCAGCAATGAAAAAAAATCAAATCTACAGTTCGTTTACCGTTACAAATAAGTTTCCTATAACTCGGGAACGAAAATGTCTAGTTTTTGAAATGTTAATCTCACGTTTTTTAAATGTTATAATAATAACAATAACAATAATATATTAATAATATAATAATAATTAATATTTTAAACTTTTTTCAATCTTTCACTATTAATGGGTAAATTATTGGGAAGGGATTCTGAAACTCAAGAAAGTGTGCACAGATGATTTTCTTCCCCATAAGTCACATACGTTTTTTTTATTACTTTTTACTAAATAAACATCTAATATCTAAAGTCTCCAATTGTATGTCTTTATTTTAAACCAGCATGGTGCTTCATACTCAATCCCTGGCCTTACACCCGTCATTTACGTTCGGTGGATAATATTTAGTTCAATTCCTTCAATTCTCCATCGTCTCTCTAGCATAAGTTTCTCGACTCGAAACAATGTTCACCATTGACAAGAATAATGTGTTTAATGTTCGACATATCGCGTGTCCCTTACATTTCCTCAACTTTCGATGTCCAGCTCATTCTTGAAACCCTCAAACTTTTAACGTCTCGCCTTTCATCGGTTCGTTTTATATCTAACTTAAATAATTGCGGCAACGTAACAACAGCTAAATCCTCCTGGGAGTACTTATCGCAGGTGTGCCTGGGTTCCTGGTCCTCGCCGAGGTCAACCTCGAAAACGGAGGCACCGTCCGCTCGTTTCGGAGGAAGTTTCCGCGATCTGGCGCGCCGCTCGCCTCCGTCCCCAGCCTAATCACCAAAAAATCTTCTCCCTCGTTCCGTTCACACCGGAGTTAGTTTTAATTCTGACTGTCTCACCAATTTTCGAAACATCATTATTACTCTCACAAGCTTTAACAGTGTCGGAATTCTTTACTGCAGCATAATAAATAATAATCTTAATAAATCACAACTTCCGCGAGCACTACCACGCCCGTACAATTTTTCGCCAAAAAAGTCTCTATGTATCTCGCTGTCTGGCTTTCCTCTTGCCATTTCAACCTCTACTGGTGTATTGCCGACTTCCCTCGACTTTATCCCCCCTCGCCAAGCGCGATCTCCTCAGCTGATAACTGTCGCATATCGCAGCTCCGTGGTCATCGAACAACTCTCTATCTCTCTCTCTCTCTCTCTCTCTCTCTCTCTCTCTCTATATATATATATATATATATATATATATATATATATATATATATATATATATATATATAGTAACACACCCACCTACCTACTTTACCTACTTTACCACACGTGGTGGGTCGTGATAGCATGAATGCTCGTGAAGCGAGCTTACAATTCTCAGGAAGCAGGATCTTTCGGGTATGAGAAAGGTCTGAACCCTTAACACAATGAATCAAATAAAATACGAATAATATGAACATATATTCAATGAGAAAATTTACAGTGACGCAATTTCACAACAGGTTATTGCACTTTAAGTAGCTGGTCACTGAAAAAATGAAACAAGACAAAAAACCAAAAACATATAGGCGTCACCTCGACTGCCTGAACACACTTTCATCAACTACAATTTACGATTTGATCACTCCTTTCTGAGTTTTTCCACTACTAAATTATTTACTCTTTTGGCCTCTAGTTTTCCGTGCACGGCTTTTTTTTTCAAATGAATTTGATACTTGTTTCAAAGAAACCCTTTCACAGGTGCTAGCCTTGGGCTTCGCACTCACTATAATACTGAACACAAAAAAATATACGTGGCATTCACGTTACTTAATTCAGACCCTTTTACATGTCACAAAAGCAATTACTTTAAACACAATACAACAAATTGATCTTTCTAGATAATATTAACTGTACAACATATAAAACTTCTGAATCATTTACGTAAAATTGTACAAGGTATAGCCTCTTTAAATGAATCTAATGATACGTGCAGTAAATGGCCTGGAAACTGCCACTCACACAGTTCGAAATACTTCTCCCACCTATTCTAGACGTTTCACCCACTTTTAACACTGATGGTCGTGTATTTACCACTATCCTCTTTCCCCAGCTGAACGCTGCATAAACGTTGCCAGTTCCTTTACCTCAACAGCTCCGCGTCGCTCGCCTGTAGGTAACCTTGGGGATTTTCTGCCGCTCGTCCCGCGTTGCCGCCTCGTCTCGCGTGCTGTGCTGCGACGAAAGCAGTTCCTTCCGCTCGAACGCCGCCAAGCCTCCAATTTCCACACCTTTCTCTCGTTCCGAACCCGTACTATCCTCGCTCTAGACCAAGTCCTTCTCGCCTACGCTTCGCTCTTCCCTTTCCGTCTTCCACTGCCTCGTACACGTTCCTTCGCGCTTCCAGCCTCGAAATTATTAATGTTGCAGGAGTTATGCTCAAATGCTCGGCCGACCTACCACACTTTAGGCATGTGTGGTCTCAGCGTGCAATGTGAGATGCTGGATTTAATTAATGTCCTTCTGCGCGAATTTTACAACTTTGAAGTTATTTCGACGTCAAACAGTTATTTCGCTTGCTCTCCGAATTATTGTGACTGCAACGAATGATTTTGCACTCTATTCCCTAATTACTTCACTTTTCTAAGATACGCTTTCCGAGCTAACTTTTAACTACCAAGTTAAAATAAACTATCTATCTGTACTCGCCATTACTGCTGTAGTCAAAGAAAGTTTCTTCTGGTCGCCGTCACTGTTGCCGCAAAAGAGCTTCTTCTGGTCTCCGTCGCTGTTGCCGTAAAAGAGAGTTCCTCCGAGGCGCGCCGCGATACTTATGGTACTCGCGCCTGGGGAAATTTTGGAGGGGTGCATATTCTCCTCCTTTCGTGACCTCCCGGAAAAACATTACTCACTAGTTCGGGCGTCGCAGTTTGAAAAGCTGTGGGCAGATGGCGCGTTTACCGGCCATCGCTCCGCCGCGTACCCTAGTCCTCTCTGTTAGTGAGCCTCTTTACATAGCTGATGGTGGCGTTATGGGGTTGTCTAACCCCGTGACGTCACAATATATATATATATATATATATATATATATATATATATATATATATATATATATATATATATATATATTGTAACGCCTCCACTCGTGGAAACCCCTGATAGAATGCTCTTTCGAGCTTAAATATCTCGGGGGGCAGGATCTTTTGGGGTATGAGAAAGTAATGTAACAAAGTAACATGGAAATCTACTATAATACGTACAATTTAAATCATAAAAAAGAATATACACATTCATCCAATAGTGGAACAACTTAATCTTTCCCCAATAACACAGAATGAAGCCAGTTAGTTACATAACATTGCCGTAAAATTGTACAAGGTTTTGGCCTTTGGCAAAATCAAACAAGGTATACTTTTAGCAGAATTTAAACCTCCACGAATTTGTTTAAAAGGTGACAGTCTTTGTATACTGAATTTAGGGAGTTTCTCACATGAACTACCACGCAAATTTGCCGTTATCCACTTTCTGGTCCGCACCAATCTTCGCACGAAAAGTCGCAAGTTCGGTTACCTTTACGGCGCTCTCCAGTTCGCTCGAAGGCTACCTTGGCACTCCCGCTGCCCGGTGTCGCAGCGACGTCTCTCCAGCTTCTCTCGTACGCTTCACCTGTCCGTCACGCGTTCGGTCAAACCAGGCCCTTCTCTCGTTCGCTTCGCCCGTCCGTCACGCGATCGGTCAAACCAGGCCCTTCTCTCGTACGCTTCATCCGCTCCCGGCTCCCCTCTTCTCTTTTTTTTTCGTCCTCGCCACGAACGTGTATGCCCGCGCTCCAAGTCTCTGGCGCGTCGCAAAATCGGATCTTTGCGTTACTACACTGGGCGTCGCAGCTGCACTTCGGATGGCTGCCGCGCTAATACACGCAGTCTCCACTGGATTTCACAAAACTGTCCTCTGCACGAAATGAGCACTCTTGAAAAAAAAACGTTTACTGTTCTTACTTCGCTCTGACCGCTTTCTTTCTAACGAGCTTGCAGCGGATTACCAATATGTTCGTATTGCAATCACATTCCTATACCAACTAATCCTCCACGCTCACACCACTCAATTATTCACTTTCACTACCAAATTCGTAGAGAACTTACGCGTTCGCCTACGCTACCAGACTCATAGAACTAGTGCTTTCGCCCGTGTCGTCGGATTAACAGAGAAGAAAGCAGCTTTTCGCCGCTCCGCTGTATAAATGCGGCCCTGACGTCATAGAACCCCTATGCGCGCCGCTCCTCCGTCGAAATTACCCCGCCGCTGCTTCTGGCCGCCACCGACAGGTCGCGCCTTTTCTCTTCCGTGCTGCTCTTCCGATGTTATTAATCACTCCGTCACCGTCGAAGATGTGTGGGTGCCGTGTAAGTTTGTAGCCAGGCCACGAACGTCACAATATATATATATATATATATATATATATATATATATATATATATATATATATATATATTGTGACCATCCGTTTCCCCCGAAGCCTCGGAAAGCGGGTCACATTAATGTCCTGAACAAGAGACCAGCTGTTTGAACGCGCGCCAACGCGGAATGATATGCGAAGGTAACAATTACCTAAAGAGATCAATAGAGATCGCCACGTTAGATCGGGCGAGCCCTGTAGTTGACGGAGAAAAAGTCGTTCTTTCTCTAGACAACAGCGGACCAGTTCGGACGTGCCGACCACAAGACGGGAACTTGTGCTGCAACGGACTACAGGAAGGCATTCTATGAAAAACTCTTAAAGAAGACTAGAAGAGGTAATTATCTCCTTACAATTGATATAAACGTATTCTCAAAGAAAGAGACGAAGTGAAACATTTTAATTTTGCAATTTGAGAAGTGATAAGAGAAGTAATGAATAGACATGAACTAACCAATGAATTCGTTTCTTTTATTTTCAGTTTATTTTTTTCTCTCGTTAATTTCGTTTATCGTCGTAATAGTGGCTCTTGTAAATCTGTAGTGCTCAATTTAAAAGAATTCGTCGCCAATACAATTCTATCTAAGCATACGAAAAGAGTTTCAAATGAATACGAGACGGTGGGCACGTGCTGGTGAACAACGAGACTTCGACGGAAGAGCGAGCAGTTCTGTGGAGGGGACGGCGTCCTCAGACCGAGGTTGGTTACTTCAAGGCCGCGCCGCTGGGAGCTTCGCGTCGCACCCGAGAAGCGAAAACGGAAGGTCGTGCCTAGCGAACAGTTTCTAGATATTGGAAGGAAAGTTTAGGTTGCAGTCTTGGCGTAGAAAAGAGGGGGGAGACGTATTTGTCATACTTAACGATAAGAAAAGTATAATTACAATTTCTTTCCACCCCTAGCACGCGAGTAAAAAATCAACCTTTTCTTTCAAAAGAAAATTGGAAATGTACAGTTATAACTGGTAAAACTAGAAAATGAAGGAGTAATCAGTTACAGATATTCTCCGAATTGTTTTGTTGAAAGAGAGAGAGTAATTTATTACGGACAAGATCAATTCAGAATTGTCAGACTTGATTTTTAAGTAGAATTTGTTAATTTGTAAAAAGTAAACATTTCTAAACCTTTCTCATAATTGAAGAAAGTAGTAACTGAAATTGAATGTTCAGAGAGAGAGAGTAAGAAACCTTGTATATTGTGGCGGCACGATTATTACTTAACATTAATAATACGTAGTCATAGAGAAGTGGGGTGGTGTGTTTACCGCTCGACTCTTCCGTCGCCGCCGGCGCGGTGCCCCCCATGGGATTTACGACCCCGGCCCGCGCGTGTTCCGTCTTGTTTGGAATCGCGACCCTTTTCTGTGAGTGACTTTCCGGTCCTTTCCAGAAGGTTTATACAACCATAAACACCACGCCCGTCCAGCGAGGGGAAGCCCTAAGCCGTAAATGTAAAACTATTTATTAGAGCGAGCATTACATGACGCAATGAAAGGTTCAGAGCGCACGTGTACGATAAATGCGAGAGAGAGAGAGAGGAGGAGTGCGCCTGGCCATGGAAAATTTTGGGAAATCCATGCTTCTGATTGGCAGGAAATTTAAAAGAACGTAATATCTCTGGGCCAATAGAATGACAGGTACCTGAAGGAAGGGTGAACGTGGCATAGGGCACTTGGCAGAACGAGGACTTGATAGACAGGGCCGGTGGTGAGAGGACGCGCGCAAGCAGCGCTCCTGAGAACTTTATAAGTTCGCGAGCTTGGGAGTGGGCGCGCCTCAGCAAAGGGATTTCGGTTGAGAGACTTGGACTAGAATGTTCGTGCGAGCAATGCACGTAAGGGGAGGTTGTGTGTAGATTTGGGAGAAGTTTCGATCTTTTAAAGTTCTTCCTTTTGTTATTAACAATTTCGCGGGAAGTAAATTCAGTGTCAAAGCAAGCCGCTTTCGGACACTGCACTAGTAGACCCGCTAAATGATTAACAGGCGCATACACGCCTTTTATCATGAACTAATTCGGAGAACTCTCTGAGCCACACCGTGATCCGACACTCCGATCGACAATTGATGGACCGCAAAATTGCCGTGAGGAAGAGCAGACGACACGGGCCCGCCGCCTGCTGCCAGCCGCCAGCGCCGTCGCCTCCGCCGCTAATGCCCGGCGCTCCCTGAGGACACACCACTACGCCAACCAGGCAGAGTTCACCGAGCCCGGCACAGCAGTCGACGCATCGCTCCTCAGCATAAGTCGCCTTGTTGGCAAGAGAAAAACTCACGCTAATGAGTTCCCTTTACCTGCTCTTCGAGCGCAACGAGGACGTTTTCTTTTTTTTTATGATTTTACCAGCGTTGCCGCGCCCTGGCATGTTTGTTGCTAGTTCTAAGAAGTAAATTTATTAGTAGTTTTCTATTTTTTAGCAGTAGTTTTTACCTTTCAATTTAACCCGAGCTCATTAGGTAGGATTTTAGTGTTTAATTCATTCCTTCCAGATGTAATTTCACTGACACCAGTCAAAGAAAAAAAAAATAAATGAAAATTGTTATTCAATCACCTAAATGTGTAATTCTGTGGAACAGTCCCCTGTCAACTTCCTTCCACCAGCCCTAGGCAAAAAAAAATACAAAAGGAATTGGCGTCATCTACCGATTGAGCTACTGCCGGGCCTCGGCCGCCCGCGTCGATGACAATAT